>JANHGN010026434.1:0-25026 GCA_024605025.1 Megaceryle maxima
GGGGGGGGGGGGTGGGGGGGGGCGCGGCCGCCCCCTGGCGGGGGGGGGGGGGGGGGGGGGGGGGGGGGGGGGGGGGGGGGTGGCAACATAGTGTGAGCAAAGAGTGCTTGTGTGTGCTCTGAGGGGTGCTGCACCTGTTTGCTGTTCATTGGGCAGGGTACAGATCCTCTGCCAGTGCACAAGGTAAGTTCAAGTCTTTTAAGTGACAGAGGTCAAGGTCTCAGGGTGACCTTGAGTTGCAAGGTGTCAGTTGCTTGTAGAGGTCCAGCCTGTTTTCTACCAGGATTGAGGCTGTTGTTAGAAAAGCTGTGGGCACCCAGACAGAGGCCCCATGCAGACATGTGGGCATCCAGGGCTCTGGCTGTGGAGAGTATAGGAGCCTGGCACTTGCAGTGCAGGGTAGGAGAGACAATACCTGTGTCAGATGTGAGCAGGTGAATGATCTGCTCAGTCAGGTGGCTGAGCTGAAGGATAAAGTGGAGAGGTTGAGGAGTATCAGGGAGTGTGAGAGATAGATTGACTGGTGGACCCGTTCCCTGAGAGAAAGGGAAGAGGTTGAGGACCCACATAAATCAGAAGATCCCCTCCCCTCTTGTTACCACACAGTAGGAGGGGACCTCAGAGAAGAGGAGGAATGGAAACAGGTCCCTGCTTGGGGAAGGAGGTGAATCCCCTCCTGGCATCCCCCACCTTCTCAGTTACCCTTGCAGAACAGGTATGGGATCCTGAAGGAGGCACTGGCTGTTGGAGAGGAGGATGGTTCACCCAGGCCAAGAGTGCCAGAAAGACAAGGTCACCATAGACCTGACATCACAACTGGCTCCACAAGGAAACACAGACAGGTCACTGTTGTGGGTGTCTTTCTACTGAGGGGGCTAGGGGGGCCAATATGCTGTCCTGACTCGCTTCACAGGGAAGTCTGCTTCCTCCCTGGGGCATGGGTTAGGGATGTGGTGGACAAATTTCCTGTCCTAGTAAACCCATCTGATTGTTACCGTCTCTTAGTGGGCAGTGATGATGTGGGTAAAAGGAGCCAAAAATCAATTAAAAGGTATTTTAGAGCCTTGGGGAATGCTGCTTAAGGGATGGGGAATGCAAGTTGTGTTCTCCTCTATCCCTTCAGTGACAATCATGAATGAGGAAATTAATAGGAAAAGACAACAGGTCAAGTCATGGCTCTGGGACTAGTGTTATCAGCAGGGCTTTGGGTTTTTGATCATGTGCTGCTATATGTGATGCCTGGCCTGCTGGTGGCAGGTGGGATGCACCTGTCCCAGAGGGTGAAAAGGATTTTGGGGCAGGAGTTGGTGGGATTCATTGGCAGGGCTTTAAACTAGTTATGAGAGAGGAGAGGGATAAAACTGGGCTCAGTAGGGATAGGTCTAAGAAAAGCTTTCAGTGTACTGTCCTAATGAAGGTAATTAATGGTGGAACATGGGACAGTAACAGCACAGGGCTCACTAATAAGTTATTAACCGTGGAAGCAGACATGAAACTAGAATTGAAGGGGGAAGGGAATAAAACCTGTCCCACCACTAATGAACCTAGGGGAAAAGGACAAAGGATGTGGGTTAAACTAGAATCGAAGGGGGAAGGGGACAAACCCAGTACTACTAGGGATAATCCTTGGGGAGACATACCGATGTTGGAGGTGATATTTGTATCTTGGATAAAATGCAGGTATGCCAATGCCTGTAGCATGGGCAATAAACAGGAGAAATTGGAAGCTATTGTGCACCAGGGAAACCATGATATAATTGCCATCATGGAAATGTGGTGGGTTAAGTCACATGGTCGGAGTGCTGCAATGGATGGCTATAGGCTCTTTAGAAGGGATAGGCAGGGAAAGAGAGGTAGAGGAGTGGCTTTGTATGTTAAGGAGTGCTTTGACTGCCTTGAATACAATGCTGGCCACTCCAAGGTGAATGTCTATAGATAAGGATAAAGGGGGAGGCCAACGAGACTAATATTCTGGTGGGAGTCTGCTATAGACCACCTGACCAGGATAAAGACACTGATGAGACATTCTTTCCACAATTTGGAGATGTCTCGTGTTCGCTACCCCGTGTTCTTGTGGGAGATTTCAACTTACTGGATGTCTGCTGGAAGTACAACACAGCAGAAAGGGGGCAGTCTAGGAGGTTTCTGGAATGCATGGATGACAACTTCCTGTTGCAGCTGGTAACTGAGCCTACTAGGGGTAGTGCCTTGCTAGACCTACTGTTTATGAACAAGAAAGGGTTGGTGGGAGAGGTAGTGGTCGGAGGTCATCTGGGGCACAGTGACCATTATATGATAGAACTTTCAATATGTGGTGAAGTCAGGAGGGTTGTCAGTAAAACCTCTACCTTGGACTTCCGGAGGGCTGACTTTGTTCTATTCAAGATGCTAATTGGGAGATTCCCTTGGGAAACAGCCCTCAAAAGTAAAGGGCCCCGGGAGTGCTGAGCTTACTTTAAGGATGAAATTATGAAGGCTCAGGAGCAGGCTATCCCTATGTGCCAAAAAATGAGCTGGCGGGGTAGAAGACTATCCTGGTTGAACAAGGAGCTTTTGCAGGAACTTGGGGGAAGAAAAAAAAAATCAACTTTGGAAAGAGGGGCAGGTGAACCAGCAATCATTTAAGGATACTGTAAGGTCATGTAGAAAGAGAATTAGAGATTCAAAAGCTCCATTAGAACTTAATCTGGCCAAATTTGTTAAGGATAGTAAAAAGTGCTTTTATACATTAACCAAAGGATGGCCAGAGAAAATCTTCAACTCTTATTAGATGAAGGGGGGAACATAGTAACAGAAGACAAGGAAAAGGCTGAGGTACTCAACACCTTCTTTGCCTCAGTCTTTAATTAAAAGATTGACTATCCTCAGGGCTAACTGGGCTCCTGAGTTGGTAGATAGGGATGGGGAGAAAATCATCCCTTCTGTAATCCAGGAGGAAGTAGCTAGGGACCTGCTGTGCCACTTAGACCCTAACAAGTCAATGGGTCTGGATGGGATTCATCCTAGGGTGTTTAGGGAGTGGGCACAAGAGCTGGCTAAGCTGATCTCCATCATTTATCACCAGTCCTGGCTATCTGGGGAGGTCCCAGATGACTGGAGGCTGGCCAATGTGACGCCCATCCACAAAAAGGGCCTAAAGGAGGATCCAGGAAACTCTAGGCCTGTCAGCCTGATCTTGGTGCCTGGTAAGGTTATGGAACGGATCATCCTGAGTGCCATCAAGTGGCACATACAAGACAACCACGGGATCAGGCCCAGCCAACATGGGGTTAGGAAAAGAAGGTCCTGCCTAACTAGTATTATTTCCTTCTATGACTGGGTGACCCATCTGGTAGACAAGGGTCTACTGGTTGATGAGTGACTGGCGAGTGGCTCGGCAGAGAGGGACCTGTGAGTGCTGGTTGACAGCCAGCTGAACATGAGCTAGAAATGTGCTCAGGTGGCACAGAATGCCAATGGTATCTTGGCCTGTATCAGGAATAGTGTGGCCAGCAGGACTAGGTATGTAGTTCTGCCCCTGTACTCGGTATGGTGAGGCCTCACCTTGAATAGTGTGTGCAGTTCTGGGCCCCTCACTTCAAGAAGGATATTGAGGTGCTGGAGCAGGTCCAGAGGAGAGTGACGAGGCTGATGAAGGGACTGGAGGGAACATCTTATGAAGAGAGGCTGAGAGACTTGGGTTTGTTCAGCCTGGAGAAGAAAGATTCAGGGGGGACCTCATCACTCTCTGCAACTACCTGAAGGGAAATAGTAGTCAGGTGGGGGTTGGGCTCTTCTCCCAGGCAACTGGGAGAAGGGCGAGAGGGCATGGCCTGAAGCTGCACCAGAGGAGGTTTAGGTTGGATCTTCCTCACAGAAACGGTGATAGAATACTGGAATAGACTGCCCAGGGAGGTGGTGGAGTTGCCATCCCTGAAGGTGTTTAAGAAAAGATTGAATGCTGCACTTAGTGGCATGATTTAGCTGATGTCATGGTGTTGGCTCATAGGCTGGACTCAATGATCTCAGAGGTCTTTTCCAGCCTCAATAATTCTGTGATTCTGTTTAGTTATATTTGTAAAAAAAATGGTGAAATCAGGATTTCATTAGATATTCTAGAGAAAAAAAAAAAAGTAATATCTCTAAAATGAACATACAAAACAGCCTTCTAGAGAATTAAAATTTGCATTGGTAGAAATTAGAATAGCCTATATCTTTCTTTTCCAAGTTATTCTATGTTTTCATTTCTTTTATGTATACCTTCAGTTAAGCTACAGTTTAATTTGAACACTATAATATAATTTTCTAATAAAAGGGAAATAATTAAGAATATTTTTTTGTAGCACTATGAAACAGCATCATGGATCTCTAAGCTGATTCCAAGAAAATGAGTATTTTAACAAAGCCATAATGTCAGGAGAAGTTTCAGGTTTGAGGATACTTGAAAACTAATCTTTACTCATCAGCTTTAATTTTGTCAGTTTCAGTGCGGCATATGGTTTATTCTAAAAGGCATCAGAAGTGTTAATTCTACAGCATATTATATGCTTAATTTCTGAACACCAGAATATTTCTTAAGTTTCTTTTGTGCATAACAGTCTTTATGGACAGAAGTATGTATTAAATTTCAGTATCAAATATCAGAGTCTTTTTTTGTATCATGGAAATCTGGACATTACTTTAGAGGCATTTTTCAGTTTTGAAAATTTTATGCTGCACTTAGTTGAAAGTGGTTTAAATTTTGCTAAAGAGATGGATGGAAAACTAGATTTTTCCTCTTTCATTCTGATGATTCTACATTTTGGCCCAAACTCAAACTTGTAAACATATGTCTTTGCTTGTATTTTTTCAGCAGAGTCTGATTTGATTAGTGAAATTGAGTTTCTGTGGCTCTGAGAAGAAATTAGTCTTATTTTTGAAACACACATCAATAACAACATATGTCTCTTAATACTTCACAGACAACAGATGCCCCTTTCTTGGACAGTACAAAGGATTATATTAAAAGGCTATATCTGGTGTTGCAGTTTATATACCAAACTGAAGAACTGTCTTAGCATATGCCTAAACATAGTCTCATCCTTGCAGTATCCTGCAGCATCACTGTCTAACATTCACACAAATTGGTCTTTGAGGGAATGCTGAGCATCAGTACTCTAAAGTCCTCTATGATTGAGCTCTTATCCTGTGTAGAACAGGAAAGAAAACTGCATCTAATGGAACGAAAATTACTGATATGATAAATTTCAATTGTTTTATTCTTGAAATCACACAGAAAACAGATAACTACATATTACAAAACTAGTTTGAAATAAAATAAACTTTTTCTCTTTAACAATTTTTTTTAGTGTTTAGCTGCTTGGTTTCACCCGTCTCATTACTGTAAGTCCCTTTTTTGTGATGAATGCAGTATATTGGATTGAGGATAACTTCATATAACATTTATGGATTTTGATGGTTCATTCATTAGAAATACATTTGTGCTGATCATCCAGATTAAGTACTCTACTTTCTGATTTTGATATGGTCTGATTTCTCAGGGACCTTAGAAGGGGAATAAGTATATAAATATATCCCTGTTCTTTTCAGATGGAAAAAAAAAAAAAAAACCAAACCCAAAACTAAACTTACTGAATAAGGCTGTTTTAATGCTCAAGAGTAATACAAACTCTGCTATCTCTCCAGATAACTCTCCAGCTATTTGCATGCAAGTTTGTGGCTAATGATTGCAGCAAGCAATTTGACAGTGAGAAACAGTTCTGTGATTTTTTTTTTATACTCTTGATAAAAATTACCATTTGTGTGTAGATCCACAGCACAGTAGATGCTATCTGAGATAAGTAATCCTGAATTTCCTTCAATATCAATGTAGTTAGTGCAGGTTTGAAGTTTTCTTTACCCACTCTAAATATAGATTATTTTTAGAGTTCATAACTGTCAATTTATCATTTATCAGATGTAACTACTTTAAAGAATATAGAGTGGAGAGTGCAAAATATGCTGAAAGCTGGGAACATATATTCTGAAGCAAGAATATGGGAACTGGGTTAATTATACATAGAGAGAATAAGTTCAAAAAGAACTGCAGCAAAAGACCTTTTCAGGTCTTCAGGTTCTGAAACAAACTCAGATGTCACTCATACCAATCGATTAATAGATGACAAAAGGCTACAATATATAATATAGGCTACAAGAACTGACAATGATGATCTAAAGAAACCTATCTAGATACCCTAAAAATTGAGATAAAAATAGGCCAGAAATTTATGTGGCATCCACATACCAAGAACTTGAAATAAAGCAGAATCACTGGTTTACTTAAAGTTGCCATATCCCTTAAACACAAATTTTCAAGGATCTCTTTTCACTTTCCCTGCTCTGCCACCTTTCAGATAAGTTGTGGTGTTTTCCCATCCATGATTTTTTTTTTTAGCAACAAGAAATCACCTTCTTTAAGCACTTTAAGGCTTTAAAGCCTGTTCTCTAAAAATCTTTCTCACTCTCTCACTTAAGATGACCATGGAATCTAAACTTTCAGGTTCCATATCCTACCTCCCACATCTTCTGTAGGCCTAGTTATAACTCGAACTTCTTTGGTTTTGGTTTTTTTTTTTTACAGAGTAGTCTGCTGTTCACAGAGTTTCAATTTGAGAGAAATGGAAATCATTAACTTTAAAATATTCTGTAGAAAATAATTTTTTTTAGTTTTACCCTTACATATGACAAAGCATTACTGCCATCAACCTCACTTTGCAAAGATTTAAGATTTTTATGATTCAGTATTTCAAATACCTACTAATCTCACAGGGATTATTTCCAACCATCTCTAATCTTCAATCTTCTTTCTGGATTTCTTTTTTTTTAATCCCCTCAACTTCCTTTTGACTATGAAGAATGTTTACCCAGCCTAAGTATAAACACTATTTCCACACCAGTAGTCATAGACTAAGAAAAAACGATAGAGAGAAAGAGATGATAAACAAGCTGATAAATGCAACTTTCTGTTAATGCAAAAGAAATTATACAATACTCTAGCACTGATAGAATTTGAAACAATTTTACTTACAAACACATAATCATACACATACACACACATACTGACTATAAAAGCCTGTATAGGTACTTGTATGTCTATTATCTCACAAGACTCCCGGTCCAGAGGATAAAGGGTCATCCCTTATTTTGTTTAAAATTCTGCATGTTTTTTGAGGACTATATTCCTGGCTTTTTCTGGCTTTCATACATCATGTTTCTCTTCCTTTTTAGAAATCCTTCCCTTTCTCCTGATGTTCTTATCTACAGTTTCATCCAAAATGGTGTCCTTTCCTTATTCCTTAAAAACCATTCCAGCTTTCTGTTCTACCCCATTGTTTCAGATACCATAATTTCTCTACTTTAATGAAAATTTCTTGTCCCATCCTCATTTACTACCTCCTCTCTCTCAGGTCTTCTCTCCTGATATTTCTATTTCTTTTCAAATCCCATTTCAGCTGTATACCAAGTTCAGCTGAACTGAAAATCACACCCTCTTCTGTGAAAGAACTGTTTTTATTACATAATCAAACCTTTCTCATGAACTCTTTTGAAACTTTCTAAGCTAGAATATAGCTTTTGCTAAGTGCTGAAAAGGTAAAACCTTACCCTCTCTTGTGCTAAATATGTGAAAGTAATTATTGATAATCTAAGTTCTCCCTAATGAAAGTTTAAATAAAAAGAAACTGGTCAACGGAGACCTTTCAAAAATAATCTTCAAATGAAAACACTAATGTATTTGCTGCTAGCACCAGGCCTCAGAGAGAACTTGTTTAACACCACTTTAATGACTACCTTGTTCTAAGGATGTACTGTGGAGTGATGCCTTTAAATTAGCTTTATAATCAGTCAGAACACATTTGAAGAGGATTTTATTTGCAAGGTTGAACCATCAATCTTGTCTTAAATCTATAACCTCTAGTGAGTTGGTCATTTCTCCAACAAAGAATTTCAGCACCAGCTGTTCAACCTGTTCCAAAGCTCTGTAAATTGATTGATCTGTCCCAGTTCATACCCTCAGGACATAGTTGGTCTATTGGCCCCTATAATCCTGAATGACAGTGTGGATTATAGCATGCACAGCATCTGAATTAATCTGTATTTGTGAGTGGAATACATTCTCTATGCATGATTTTAAATTTTAACCAAGATTTTTTTTTATAAGCCCTCTGTAATACAAGAATAGTATTCTACAAAAACAGGCAATTTATACATCCATATACAAATAAGTTTACAGCCTAACAGCATAGTCTGTAAACTAACACATTTTACAGACCTAAATTCAACTGTACACAATGAAAGTGGCAGAAATATGGGAGAAATATCTAAAGAACAAAAGCTGCTCTTAACCACCATTTATTTCATGGTCATTACAATGAAATTAGAAAAATGTCCTTCTCTATTTATTCTTCTGGATTTTTAGCAATTGATTGTATTGAGATACTTAGTATATAATAGAATAATTTCTTAATCAACTTTGAAATAAACCTACATACACATTTCTTATTGCAGATATGGCATAAATATCTTTACTGGCTTTTTTACTCCATGTGCATTAGCACACAATGATGGATACATTTTTATAGTAAACACCTAAATTTAGCAGTAAATAAAAAGACGCCAAAGACTTTAAAAAACAATCATTTCTTTTCCAACTTGCTAACAATAGGGACATAGAAAGGTTAGAATAATGTGCAATAGAATGTTTTATTTCACAAGTCAGCATGTTCCCACAGACTGTTTGGATGCAAAATGAAATCAACCAAAATAATTTTTTCTGTGTTTACATGTGTACATTCTATTTACATTTGGTCCCAAAAAAGCATATCTTGGGTGTATTTTAAAATAGAAGTCCAAACATTTGTGTTCCAGTCCTGTGCTTTTCCTTCACACAAATTTTCTTCATCTCACTGGATGTTCTTGCCTTAATAAATAGGAAATAATATGGCTGCTGCTGAAAAGTATGAAAATAATTAACTTGAGATTAAATGAAAGTACCAAAAGCAGACATTTTATAGTCTGGTCCCTAAATATGCTGGGGCTTTGTTTTGTTTTGCACGTTATCTCTTCTTCCTTGTCAATTAAACTGGGTCTTCACAAGGGAAAGTACTACAAAGTTTTTGGTGGAAAGTTTTCAAATTTAAAACTTTTATTGTAATTTTTCGGCTTACATAGAAACATATTTTGTTCAGAAGTTATTAGAAGTGCCTAGCCTGTTTGTTTTCAAGTTTATTTCCATGTGGCAGTAAACAGATAATCTGTGACTTGGTTTTACACAATTTTGCATCCCAGTATGCACTGATGAAACAATCAGGATATTTATTATAAAGATCCCTCAGATTCCTTATTGGTGATATCATTTACCATTACAAAAATTCAGTCTTCAAAGCACAGAAAAGCACATAGAGCAAGTTTTAATTCCTAAAGTGCATAAAAGCACAATGCATATTCTTATTTAATTCATTTTTGTTGAATAAGCTAATTTGTTAGTTGGGACTCCTGCATCCTTGGTAGTACATGTATTTTAGTGAGCTAAGGATCTTTTTACATCTCTAAAACTTTTATTGCAATCATCAATAAAGTTAGTAAGATGATTGAAATTATTACTTATCTAATACATTTTTAAAAAATCTTAAGGTCTTGTTTAAAAATTATTTTCAACATTTGTCCAAGTATTTACTAAGCAAAGAAATGAAGATGATAGAAGATATATTCAGCAGATTCCTGTTTAGCAGTTAGCTAACACATATATATTTTGACTCATACTGTGAGGATAATAGAAAAAAAATGGAGTAAAAGCTAAGACCATTTCAAAGTGAGCATTACACACATGTTCCATTCATTGCTGCTGACAAGAATGGCCCATTATAGTGAAAGGAAAAATATTGTCAAAGAATGGGAAACCACATCTTCCCTAGAGGTGATTGCAGTATTTAATAGTGAAGCTCTAGCCAAAAGGCTTTGAAGGACAAGATGGATAGCAGCTGCTTAGAGGTCCTTTCAGATTCCTGCTATCCTCTAAAGCATCTTTGCCACCCCCATATATTGCAATAGTATTCAGAGATCTCTGATGGGAAACTTTGAATTTCCCTTTTTTTTTTTAACACTAAAGCTTCATAATTTCCTTTCCTTATGAGACTGAATCCTTGAGTCAGCAGATCTTGTCTTAATCTATTATGCTTGTTTTCATGTAGAGGAGAACAGGAATATCAAGAAGGAAAAGGAGTATTCTAAATAAAGGAAGATGTTTTCTTAAAGTTGACTAAATTGAAAATTGTAACTTGAAGAAGCTTTTAAAGTAGACTTACAGTTTGATGTGCTTAGGTAAAAAATATATTAAATCTAGATAAGTGATTTAGGTAGATTAAAGAGCTACCTGAAGGAGATAATAGTACTGTCAACCTATATTTCTTATTCAAAATGTTGCTTTTGAAACAGGAGTTTTATCAGCCACATTTTTTATTACAGTTATAATGTCTTAAGAGTTTCAACATGAACATAAGCACAAGATCAGTGCCCACAGTTAGGAGGTAAAATGATTATAGCTAAATGTGAGCTGTTGGGTTGAAATCAGTACTGATTATATTTACAAACTGATGCACAAGACACATCTGAAATAATATCTGATATATTAGGCATATAAATAATATTTATGTTATGATTCACTTAATTGTGAAGGTAAGTATGTGTCTGAGGTTGACATCATTAAGGTTGCTTTAAAATGAGTATATAGATGTATACAGAAATCAATTCTATATATGAAATGAAGCTGATCTTTAAACCTGTCCTTGCACATACCGAATTGAAAGAATATTACATTTTATTTGTGCTGGTATTACCACGTATTACAACACTGTCTCAAAAACCATCTCTGTCACCTTAACACTGCAGAATGTCTAAAGGCTGTGTTTTCTTTAAATATACCCAAATTGTCTTAGAAGGGATCTCCTCAGGTGCCTTCCCATAAATCTTAATGGCAATTTCAAAGGAAGGTAAGGTCCTCTGTACCTATTGTCTAAATTGCTGGCTTTAAAATAAACAATTACTATGGCATAGCCAAGATTATGTATTCTCAAATAGGAAACCACCATGATTTCCCTGTTCTAAGCATCCCTGCATTTTCTCTGTGATGGTAAATGCTTTGACAGTCACACCAGGAAAACTGATTTTCTAAATACTCTTACTTCTATTGTCATTGCAATGCGGGAAGGAAAGATGATGCAAGTAACAATTTCTAATCCAAACTCTAGTCTCCTCTCCTGTCATTGTGATCGACAACAGTGATTCTTTCTATGCAAGCAAGATTCCTCATCTATTACACAGTCTGTTTATCTGCTGAGAGGTAGGGAACAATGCAAAAGATATGTGTAAGACTGTAGAATTGTACCCGTAACTGAAAGAAAGAATGGTAGGAGTTAGGGAACAGACAGAAAAAACAGTCAAAAACTAACAGATGTGAGAAAGAAAACAGCTGTGCCTAGGAGAAGCAGAAATATGTAGAGTTAGAGGAAGATAGACATAGTTGCCTAGAAGGATTTAAAATAACTGTTGTTTATTATAAGCAATCAATTTGCACTTTCTTTGAGTTATCCCTGAAAATTATTACCTATCCCTTATTTTAAGAAATATTCCTTTTCACTTGCTTGTCAAGTGAATAAGGCAGAAAAATTCAATAAAATAACCTTTCGCAGAGGAACATTAAAAAATCATGCTGCTGATTAAATCTTATTTTCAGTATAATATTGAGCCCGGAGGAAGCCAAGCCTTTAGGCCAAAAAGAAACCAAACCATAAAATACAAACAACAAATAGATACTTTTTTTGTGTTTTTTAAAACTGCAGACACTGTAAAGGCTTAAGACACTTTTCACATTACCATAATGTCCACACTGAACTGACGTAAGGAATGGCATTCAAAGAAGAAAAGATCTGGCAATGTTAATTAACGATTAAGTGAACAGCAAATGCAGGCATCAGTACTTTTACAGAAAATATTCAAGGAGAACAGGAAGATGACAGAGATGTTCAGAAATGTAATAAAGCCAAGGCTCAGCTGGACTTGGAAATGAGGAAAAGATGAAAAGGGCCAAAAGACAGTTTCTGCATTTGCAGCTGAAGCAAAAAGAAACCTAAGGAAAATATAATCTCATGTAAAAAGAGGTGGGAGAATTCATGACAATGGACCCAGAAAAGGATGAGGTAACTAGCTCCTTCTTTGCTGTTGTATTTAGTGTCAACATTTGTTCTCAAGTATTTCAGGATTATGTTGCCTAGTGGCTAAATTAGGATTACAATACTATTCCTGCTATAGGAACGTGAATTCAGGGATTACTCAAGACAGATGATAGGCACAGGTCCGTGGGAATGCATAACGGGTATCAAGGGAACTGAACAATTTCATTACTACACTACTCTTTGTCATCTTTGAAGGGTCATGGTAGACTTTCTCAATGGCAATAAAAAAGATGTTATGCCCATTTTTCAGAAACAGTAAGAAAATAACTCTAGTTTACCCTTTTTAAAACTTAAGGCTTTCATGTGAGGAAATCTGAAAATACAGATACAAAATACTTTCACTATAACTAATAAAAACTGTATCACATAATTACGTCTGGTCATTTACAGTTTACTTAGGTAATGTGGCAGTGTTTTCCAGGACTGACTGGAAACTAAACTGATCAGTTTGGGTATGGCAAACTTTAGTCAACTACTAGATCTATCTTACTTCTTCCTTCATCTGAAAAAATAGATGAAGGACTCTGAAACAAAATCCTCTTTCTCTGTGACTTCACACCATTGAGATATCAAAATATTTAGGATCAGCAATTAAAAGGGGAAAGTCAAAATTTTTCCTGTTAGTTTCACTACAGACAGAAACACAAGGAAAAAATAAATAAAAAACTTTACTAAAATCATACAATTTTACTTTTTCTGATGGATCATAAATTTGTGAGTGATAATGAAAACACTAAAGTGGGACAGAAATATGAGCAAAAGAAGGGCTTGTAGAAGCAAAAGGTAGATCAGGAAAATGTGAGCCTGCTGCTGAATGGGGCATGGGTTCTAGTGACATAAGACAAGGAAAAGGTGATTCCATGGGACATACCAGTGTGCAAAATACTGGAAAATTAGATTATTTGCTTTAAACAATAGCTGAGATACTGTACAATGCAGTAAATTAAAATACTCATGACATTATCTTATACTGAGTACTAGCTAAATGTTTCAATTAATTTTACTTAATTGCAAAGGATATTTCTTTGTTGTCAATCCTTCATAACTGTAAGTCTCAAAAGTCTTAAAGTTCCAGTAAAATATTTGTCTTTAAAACATGACATTTTAAGGAACTTAAAATGTCCTTTAGATATTAAAAATTTGCTTTTACACATCATATGACTATTTTAAAATTGTGGGGTTTTTAACAGGTGTCAGAAACTAATATGACAGAGTCACATTTTATTTCTGATTTCTTTTTAATTATAAAACTTGATCTTTCTGAAGTTTATGACAGTGCATGATTTAAGAGGTAAATTGTAATAAAGATTTAATAACAGCTTATTTGAGTATAGTGCTTATTTATGAAATAATTTCACAGTCAAGAAGAAAAAAAGAAATATCTCATACTGCCTGTCAAATAGTGGATTAGACATTCTGAATTTTATCAAGAAAAGTCCCTTGCTTATTCTTTCCATCTCAAAAAGATTTCCAAAAAGTGAAAGTAGAGTGAAAATTTAAAATTTAACAAAAGATGAGTATGTATTCCTTTAGATCAGGAAAAAATGGGAATTTTCAAAGATTCTTTATCCTCCTTTGTTGTTCCAAAGAGAGATGTATCTGAGCAAGAAAGTAAATTGATAAATTGATTCACCTGAAAAATCAACATTTTTTCCTTTCTTTCCTGAGATAGTTTTTAAACAATGCCCTGATCTAATTTTTAACACAGCACAGCAGAGCACAATAAGGAGTACATAAAGTAGCTGAAATGGAAAATAAGGATAAGAGATGTTTAAAACAGCTGAAGCCATATTTCCACTGAATGCAAAACTATAATTTTAGAGATTCAAATCAATTGACTGATCATGATTCAAGAGTCTTGCATTAAAAAGAAGGTTTGATAGTCTGTCAACAAATTCAAGTCTTTTAGTTGTCTTTATCTCAAGAATTAAAAAATGGGAGACAGCCATGCATGAGAAAACAGAAAGCATTGTGTTGAAGAGAAAGGCTAGGGAAGAAAGACCAGCAGAACTAGACAAGAAAGGATAAATTCAAAGGAAGTAGGAAATAAAGAGAAGGTTGAAAAAGTACATAAAGCATGCTATAAAGAAAAATTAAAATGGCAGAATGGAAATTAAATATGTGAGAGTAAATAAAGTGCAGATATCTAGTAAGACTAAAAAAGCCTTTATCCCACAATGTCAAATAATTACATTAATATGTAAATTTTTGTGTATGTTTCTGTCCATATTTTGCCTAAATTTGAGAGAAATTTTCAAATACTTGAAAAATGTATTCTTTCCTCTAAGGATATACCATTAATTTTTTCTTTTAGAATCAATTTTTTCCTCTAAGAGCTGTTTTTTATGATACATTAGCAAAACCAAACTGAAGGATTATAGTGCATTTTATACAATTCTCAGTTTGGCTATTAGAACTGCACAAAAAGACCCATTTAATTCACTTTGTCCTTTGGAACAAATGTCATTGCAAATGACTTTCACCAAAAGAAATTATTCCATCCACCTTTCAATCAAGATTTATTCCCTCTCTTTCCCTGCTAGTTCTGGATCAAGGTGTAGATTCAAAGCATGTTCAACTGATCTAAATCTAAGCTATCATCTAAAGGTAGACATTTACTCAGAAGTAGGATTAAGTCACAACAATAAATGGTGAGAAAGAGAAGGATCCAGAAAAGCTTGTCCAAATCTTTTCAGGCACTGATCTAAGGATAAAGAATTCTTGTTTCTCTATTGGTTATATAAAAAATTTGGACAAATAGGAGGAATGTAATTACAAACACTAATCACTTATAATTGTGTTCATGCATGCGCATGCATGAACACAGATTTAACTTTAAAAATAATTTCAAATATTAGTTTTATTTTCATATCCAAAAATCCATTCATAAGAAAAAGCATTCTCAGAATTGAGCATAATGGGAGGCAATGAATGCTTAAGGAATCTGTTTAAATGGAGTTATGGACAACAAATCTGTACAGAAAAAGTATTGTCTTCAGGTAGTGCAGTAATGTAAATTAATACCTGTAATAGCACAAGAATAATAACTATTCATTTTATATTTTTAAGGCATCTCCTCCTAGGTATTTTCTTTATTTTCAGTAATTGTTTTATAAAAATAAAAAGTAATTTGCATTATATTTTGTCAAGGATTTCATGTTACTATGCTAGTGTGTTTCCTTTTACAAACATCTGTGTGCTGTGAAAAATTTGTTGATTTCACTCATGATAAAACATGCCCAAGCTTCTTGTCCTCACAATTCTGCCTGTAGAAAGCTGATGTGTACAAAGTCATACAGTAGGACTTTCAGATTCCATAGGTCTCTTTCTTTAGTCCTTAGCCAAATTTTGTATCAGGCTGTGTGATACAACGTATTTTTATTTTTATTCGGAATACTATCAAAATGATCTCTTATTTAAGCCATAGAAATTATTCTGGGGCTTATATTCAGCTACACATACACTTGCAGATATAAGTTTCCTATGAACTTTAAACACTAAATTTTCTTCAAATATGCACCTGTTAATACAAACACAAAGGAAAATTAGAAAAAAAATAAAAAGATTACTGCGAAACACACTTGATAATATGAAAGTAAGGCAAACATGAAATGCCTTAAAATTATTTATTTTCAAGGTGATATACCTGATTATAATTTTTGTACTTTGAAATATTTATATCAGGCAGATCTTGAATCTACTGCCAATGACCTTCATAGCTTTAAAAGCATTGGCAATCTACTCTGATTATGGTTTATGCAGCAAATTTTTCTCAAATTATATTGTGAATTTTGTAATAAATGCATTATATTTGCTAGCATTCAGTTCCTTGAAATTGTGTTCAGTTGTTTCAGTTCAGAAGTTATAATATACAGAGGTGCATACATTGTCCATGAATTTAATTTTTGTTTTGTTTTTACTTCTGTGTGCATATTTGTTATACTAGGACCCAGTCTCACAATGGTTTGTGTAAGTGGTTATCTTTATGCATGGGTTACTCTGATATCTTCATTAGGATTTTTGTTATCTTAAAGTACATGTACAGACATATATCTTACCACATGGATGTCTTAATGGCTGGACTTGATGATCTTAAGAGTTTTCTCCAACCTAAATGATTCAATTATTCTATGATTTGTAATACTTAATATTAAAGGAAGCTTTGAAAACAGGAAAATGGGATAAGAAAATATTTTAAATTCTAATAAGCATCTTGATATTTTCCAGACTTCTGTCAGATTCAGTCTTAGTAGCTCCTCAGTCAGAGTATTCTCAGTGGGTTTTCTTGTTTTTCATTTAAGTCAGCCTTACAAAACAAAGATAAAAAGAGTTAACTTTCTGCTACCATAGATACACTTTGTTGAATGTAATAATTTGTAAGGAAAAAGTTTACCTGTTAAAAGATCTTTGTGATGGACTAAGCTACCCTTCAGCTCAGATAATGATTAGCTGCATTAATTCATAACCAAGGAATGTTCAAAGCAATCTTTGTTTACACATCACTTCTGAAAGTTAAAATTTGTGACATTTTTTTGAAGTTTCCCCACATTTTCATGGTAGAAAATGTAATTTTTAACATTAGTCAATTTATTTATTGCAAGTTGTGGAGAATTTCCCAGGACGCATACTCCTAGCACATTCATAATGTGCAAGTAATACTTGTAAATAACAGAAAAGATAGCAGATCTGTTATTTATTTATTTACTTGAGTTTTATCCTAATTTAGCTGCCTAAAAAGGCATATGAAATATGACACAGCAGTAATTATTTTATACCATTTGAACTATCGAAGTATATAATATATTAAATATTATCTCAGGACTTGGAGTAATCACTAATTAAAATTACTATCTGGACCTTCTGAACACTTTTTTAAAATACAAAGAAATATTATAGAGCAACTATATGAAATAATTGTTTCTCTACTTCCCTACAGTTTAAGCAGGAATTGAATGGAAAGCTTCTACTTTCAGCTGTTGTAGAACAACTTGAAGAACACAATAAAGACTGCATCAGGCAATGTTGTCTCCAATAGAAAAAATGTAGAAGGTGCAATTACACAGAGTTTCTGGTCTGGAACTAACTCCAACATCTAACCCAGAATTTTACACTAGAGATATGAGAAATCTTTAGGTTTTGCTTATGCAGCAAACAAAATATGTGATTCCTCCAATACAGAGTACAATCTTCTTTCTGAAGTGTTACATATGATGCCTTATTTTGGTAAGGTGCTCAGTGTCTCCCATCAGGTGAAAATGTTCTCTTCGCACTGAAATCAAGGATGCAAGGAGACTTCATACTTTTCAGAATCATATTTACTGGAATAATTCTCTTTTACTGATTCATGAATACACACACACAGAGGAATACACAGACCATCACCTGGAAATTGTTCAGATATTATATTACTGTAAAATCTTATTTAGCAATGAATTAAGATAATAGCAGTGTACCTCAATGAGGTGCATTCATCGTGTTTGTAATAGGACTTTTAAAAAAATACTGTGTAAGATATCTATTTATAATGACGACTGTCAAGGTTCTACATACTGTAAAAGTTTGTCATACTTTATGACACAGGGCATTAATTAAGCTTACCTGTGTGTTCTCAGCTTGATCAATATGGCTTCAAAGTAAATGGAAACATATTTTTTAATTTTTTTTTTCAAATTACTAGCAATCTTAAAAGCAAACTAACAATGGAAATATTTTTTTTGCTACTGTGTTATTACTGCAGATTTATAACTAAGTTATTTATCAGATTAGAGTATGCCTTACATGACTTAGGAAATGCAGATGTACCATTTAGAACTACAAAGCAGAGAAGTTTTAGTGACTCCATAAGAACCATAAGAAAGATGGACAAACAGTTTTACATATTTTCCTGAAATGTCCTTTCCAAGCCTAAATCTTTTCAAATGGTTAGCACCTCATCAAACAATCATAAAATCATTTTGGTTGTATGAAAGCATTAAGATCATTCATTCAACTTGTTAACCCAGCACTGCCAGGTCACCACTAAATCATGCCCTTATGTGCCACATCTACAGGTCTTTTAAATACCTCTACGAATGGTGACTCCACCACTTCCCAGTGAAGAAATATTTCCTAATATCCATTCTAAACGTTCTGAGGCACAACTTGAGCCTATTTCTTCCTGTCTTATTGCTTGATACTTGGGAGAACATATTGACACCCCCACCTTGCTACAACCTACTTTCAGGTAGTTGTAGACGGCAAAAAGTTCTCCCCTCAGCTTCTACTCCAGGCTAAACAACTGCAGTTCCTTCAGCCATTCTATATAAGATTTGTCTCTAAACCCTTCACCAGCTCTGTTGCCTTTCTTTGGACATGCTCCAGAACCTGTGTCCTTCTTGTAGTGAGGGACCCAAAACTGGACACAGTATTCCAGGTGTTGCTTTTCTGCTGAGAAGCTTTCCAGTCATCCCCAAACCTGTAGCATTGCCTGGGGTTGTTGTGACTCAAGTGCAGAACCTGATCCTTGTTGAACCTCATACCTTTGGCCTCAGCCCATCAATACATCCTGTCTAGATCCCTCTGTAGAGCCTTTCTATCCTCAAGCAGATCATCACACCTGTCTAACTTGGTGTCATCTAAGGGTGCACTCAATCCCCTCATCCAGATTTTTCAGATAAAGCTATTAAACAGAACTAGACCCAACACTGATCCCCTCATCCAGATTTTTCAGATAAAGCTATTAAACAGAACAAGACCCAACACTGAGCCCTAGGAAACTCCACTTGTGACTAGCTACGAACTGGATTTAACTCCATTTACCACAACTCTGGGTCCAGCCATCCATACAATCTTCTATGAAGCAAAGTATATGCTCATCCAAGCCAAGAACAGCCAGTTTCTCCAGAAGAATGCTGTGGGAAACAGTGTCAAAAGGTTCACAAAAGTCCAGGGAGACAACATCTACAGCCTTTCCCTCATCCACTAAGTGGGTCACCTTGTCACAGAAGATCAGATTAGTCAAGCAGGACCTGCCTCACATAAACACACGGACTGTGCTGGATTGCCTGTTTGTCCTCTATGTGCCTCTTGGTGGCACACAAGAGAACCTGTCCCATAACCTGCTCTGGTACTAAGGTCAAACTAACAGCCCTGCAGTTGCTGGATTCTCCTCTGGCCCTTGTAGATGGGTGTCACATTTGCTAACCTCCAGTTAACTGGGAGCTCCCCAGTTAGCCAGGACTATTAAAAGATGATGGGAAGTGCCTTGGTGAGCACTTCAACTAGCTTCCTCAGTACCCTTGGGTGGATCCCATCTGGCCCCATAGATTTGTGAGTCTAAGTGGCATAGTATATCACTGACCATTTCCTCTTGGATTATGGGGGCTTTATTCTGCTCCCTGTCTTCCAGCTCAGGGTGCTGGGTATTCAGAGAACAACTGATCTTACTCCTTTTGTTGTTAATGTATTTATGGAAACATTTTAAGACAGTAGCCAGAATAAATTCTAGTTGGGTTTTGGCCTTTCTAATTTTCTCCCTGCATAGCCTCATGAAAGCTCTATAGTCTTCCTGAGTTGCTTGTCCCTTCTTTTATAGGCCATAGGATTTCCTTTTCTTCCTCAGTTCCAGCCCAAGCTCTCTGTTCATTCAGGATGGTTTTCTTCCCTAATGGTTCATCTTATGGCACACCAGGATGGCCTGCTCCTGCATCTTAAAGGTTTCTCTCTTAAAGAATGTCCACCCATCCCCTTTGCCCTTCAGGACTGACTCCTAAGGGACTCTGTCAACTAGTTTCCTAAACAGGTCAAAGTCTGCCCTTCAGATACAGAGCCCCCTTCTTATTTCCCCAGGAACTGAGAACTCTATATCATTTCATGATCATTATGGCCAAGATGGCCACTAACTTTCACATCATCCACAAGTCCTTCTCTGTTCATGAACAACAGGTCTAGCAGGGACCCATCTCTAGCTGGCTCTCTTGCCAGCTGTCTCAGGAAATTATCTTCCACACAATCCAGAAACTTTCTGGACTGTTTCTTTGCTGTATTGTATTTCCAGCAGACATCTGGTAAATTGAAGTCCCCGCAAGAACAAGTGGTAGTGATTGTGAGACTTCTCCCACCTAAACATAGAATGTTTCATCTGCTTCTTAATCCTGGTTGGGCTGTCTGTAATAGCCACCATAATATCTGCCTTGTCAGCCTTCCCTGATTCTTACCCATGAACACTGAACCCTATCATCACCATCATTATGCTCAAGAAAATCAAAGCACCCCCTAACATACAGGGCAACTCCATTGCCTCTCCTTTCTGGCCTATCCCTTCTGAAGAGTTTATAGCCATCCAAAACAGCACTCCAGTTCTGAGAATCATTCCATCATGTTCAATCATAACAGCTGTATAATATTTTTTTTGCTTTACATTGGCTCGCAGCAGGTCCTGTTCCCTATGCTGCATGCATTTGTGTAGATGTACTTCAGCTGGGCTATTGATCCCAAGGGAGAAGGCCTAATTCCTACCTGATCATTCCCAGGTGCTACCATGATACCTAGCCCATCAATACTGCTTCCATCTTTAATATCACATGGCATTCTGTCCCCTACCTGCAGTGGGATCGAAGACCTAAGGACCTCACTAGCACACTGTCTCACAAACATTGACGTGCTGCCCCCCCCGTTTATATCTAGCAAGCCTGGTTTTACCCCTTTCCCCTTTCAATTCCAGGTTAAAGCTCTTTTACATCCAGTTTAAAGCTTTTTCAATTAAGCCAGACAGCTCTTGTGCAAAAATCCTTCCCCTCCCCATCACCAGCAGGCCTGGTGTTGTTTAAACCAATCCATGATCAAAAAACCTAAAGTTCTGCTGGTTACACCAGTCTCAGAGACAGGTATTGATCTGATGCTTCTTACTGTTTGTTCCCTCATTGTTCACTGAAACTGGAGGGGTACACTAGAGTAGAGAGGTACACAAGTAGAGAACACTACTTGTGCTTATATATATAAGTATAAACGAATCTACTGAAATATATTTGTATAAAAATATAAATATAAATAACTAAGATGTGATGGTGTTTCTAACATAAAATCTCCTGAGTACAATTTATAACCAGATAGGCAGATAAAATGTTAATAAAACACAAAAATCTATTTTTCTGAACTCATAAAGCAATAGATACATTCAGATGAAAGGTTTAATTATATCTGAATATGTTATCAGCTTGTTACTTTGTAGAAGAAGCAGAGCCCTGTGATACACATAAATTATCATTTTAGAGACAGATATAAGCAACATGACCATCAAAAGGGCAAAGGTGTTGTACATGGGAGGCATCCAAGTAACAGAAAGTTGGAAAACAAAGAACAATAGAAACGCAAGGGACTGCAAATGTATGTCCTGACTAATAAATTAGAAGGAGTCCTTGCAAAAAAAAACCCAGACAAGAGAAACAGTATCAGAAGCCAATTTTAAGGTCCTACTTTTGAGAGGGGATGAAATAGCATAAAAACATCAAGTATGAAGAGAAGATAGAAATACCATGAGGTGTATTGCTAATAAGGAATTTAGTATAGTTCTACAGTTTAAAACTGGCCTCAACTTATCACTATTAAATATTTAAATAATCCCAACACAGAAATCTCTTAAAATGCCATTTATTCACAAAAGTTGAAAAGCAGCAACGAACTATGTTAGTAGCAATAGCTTCTTTACAAAAAACCAAAAAAAAAACCCAAAAAAACCCAATTTACTCTTAAAATGAAGGGACAGCCTAAACAAATGTCATTCAAAATTTTACGTTCATCTGTATGAGCACTAAGTATACTTAAGTCACTGAATTTCTGAGTCTGAATTATAACAGTCTTCCAACAAGTAATGGATATAAACTGTTCTAACAAGTCCATTAATACAATGACTTTTTTTTTTTTAGTACTGCAGTAAAACACAGGATCTAGTTCTCTCTCTCTCTCTCTTTTTTTTTTTTTTTTTTTTTTGGAACTGCCTTTAACTACTTATTCATTCCAAGACTATTTTGCTCCAAATTTAATTAAATCTTTGTCCCTATCTGCCATCTTCATCAAATGACACTACTGGTACTGTTGCTACTAGGCACATTAGTAAAAGCTATATTCCCATAGGAGAACATGATAGTTGTTCCTTCTTTTTCTCATCTTTTTGGTAATGTCAGTGATTCTTATACATGCATCATGTCTCAGCCCTGAAAATATGCAGTACAATATAATATTCCATAGCAATAATAACTTACTTGCAATGAGCTTCATAGCTTGAGCTTAAAATTATAGCTCATCCACAAGGGTGATAGATTTTGAACATAGAGCATCATCAGCACAAGAAGCAAAAATAGTCCAACTACTAATCTCTACACCACTAAGTTTATGTGGTGAGACCCTGTGAGCAATAACAGTTCCCATTATTAGAGGTAGAGAAGAAGAAGAAGTAGAATCAGAATTTTTGATTGTTTCTTTTCCCTAAATATTTATACAGTAAAAGCAAAAAGGTCCATGAAGATTTTGGTCTACAGGTCAGACCTCTAGCATGTCACAGTTCTTTCCCTAAAATATAGCATAGATATTAATTTTCTAAATAGCATGTTTCTAAATAACAAGGCTTAAAAATTACATCATTCCATTAAGTAAGGAAATCACAATAATCAGCTTGCAACAGAGTTTTTAACTTTCTCCTATGTTCTTGTATTTTTTGTTAGGAAATATTACAATTTCCTAGGAGTAGGTTAAGGTATTGATATAGAAAACTATTTTTTTTTTTTCCATCAGCAGAATATTTCAAAACTCCTCTAAACAAAACATTGCTGAAACACGTTAATTTCTGGTTTCAAGATCAGTCGTATTTCATATACCACACTGACTGAGTATATTATTCATTAAAGAGTCATACAACATCCAAAAGACTGTCTTAGTAACTGGTAGTGTGATTTAACTGATGAACAGAAATTCTAAAGGGAAAATAATTTAATCTTTTATTTCTCTAATAAAATTTCTGGAAAAAAGAAATAAAAGCATTTTCTTTCAACACAAATGAAAAATTCCTTCTTCAAGTCCATTAACAGAAGCAAAGGAAATGAAGAACTATATAATAAATCTGGAAAAGGAAGAATTTAATTCAGAAGTGCTTTTATCCAAAAGACATTTAATTAAGCCAGGTCATGAAAAAAAAAAAAAAGAAAAAGAAAAATCAAGCCTACCTCTTCGCGATTGGAATGTTTTCACGCATGTGTTAGGGGAAAGCCTCTGGATTCTAATTTTATGTTTAATGGATATTCAAATATGCTATGCTAAACATAATAGCATGAACAGTAGAAAATTAGAAATGCACAAGATATCCAATATTATAACTGTACTACATCTCACTTAACAAGTAAAAATTATGGCTGTAAAGCCCTTGGGGGTGAAAAATTTGATACTGGCTGACAAGTCTAACCACATGGCTATTGGATAAAAAAGAAACAAACAAAAAACCACAAACAAATAAAAAAGAAACAAAAACAACAACAAAATAAAAATTAAAATTAATAATAATAATTAAAAACAGAAACCAAACCAAAACAAAACAAAACAAAAACCACAACAAAAAAATAACTCCTACCATGAGGAATTGTAATGTGAACTGTCTTGGTGAAAAGGCCTAAAATCTATTGTGATTTCTGTCCAGCTGTCACTCTTCTGACTTCCTAGAGATGCCTGATAGCACTGACTGCAGTATTTTCACCACTTGTGACACAGTCCTGTAGGTTTCCTAGCCCAGTCTAACTGTGAATTGTATGTTTTGCATTCCTCATGGTGCCACTCAGTCAACAAATCCTCTGGGTTGTGAATACTGATCACCCAGTACTTACTTCAGGATAGACCATCTACTTTTACACTTGTAATGCAATTCAGATGAAAAACTAAATTAATCTTTACAATTCATAATGAAAATCTAATTTTGTGTACATTTCCATTGCCCTTTTAAGTGCATGAAAATAACAGTTTATTTCAACACCTGGAAAACTTTGTTTCCTCGTTTTCATTTCAGGTGATATGGAAAAATAGACACAATTCAGAAATTCTTTTGTTCTCTACTGAATAGCCTTTCAGTGACTAAAATGATCTACAAAACCAAACCAAACAAAAAAAAGCACCGAGCCTTAAAATGATCATAAACTGCAATATTCAAACACTGAATACTTTTATGGTTGATACTTTGTGGCAGGTCACTGTTAAATAACTGTAGACCTGATCATTCAATCAAATGAGCTTGCATGGACTCCAAGCATTTATTCTGTATCAGTGTTCAAGCTGTGAATTATGGGTACAATATTAACTACTACATGAGTTTATCTGGTTATCTGTCCTTTGCTTGGGAAACTCACTGTAGTAAAATTTTGAGCTGCTATTGTTGTCATGGTGCTTCATCGCAGCTCAAAACCCCCAACTTTCACATAGTGTACATTACTAAATAGAGTAAACAAACCTATGAAGTAGGTGGGTATGTTGAACTTATATATAGCTGAAACCAAAGCAATTCAGTGTCATAACAGTGACAATTATATATAAAATTACATGCACTTAGACAATTTACTTAAATGGAATCTCTTAACACAGCAATTTGTGAACTAGACCATTATGACTGGTTTTCTGGTTTCAATTTTAGAAAATTATTTCCAAAAATGTTTTGTGTCAGGAATGTTCTTAAGAAGATAATTATTGTTAAAATCTGTTTTTATATAGTTATATTAAGAAACCAATGTATGGGATTAAAGACATGTATGCAAAAAAGCCAAAATCTTCC
>JANHGN010026435.1:0-11103 GCA_024605025.1 Megaceryle maxima
ACTTCAGAAAGTTCTGTTAGTTAGAAGTACTGAACTGAAAAATAAAATCACTGAACAAAATTAGTTCTGTTTTCACTTAAACCAAGACACTTTTATTTAAGCTTAATCAATCATTTAT
This sequence comes from Megaceryle maxima, assembly GCA_024605025.1. Lineage (NCBI taxonomy): Eukaryota > Metazoa > Chordata > Aves > Coraciiformes > Cerylidae > Megaceryle > Megaceryle maxima. The sequence continues at coordinate 119 of JANHGN010026435.1, forward strand.
ATGCTACTCTTCTGCAAAAAGCAAATACCAATAGTTGCCCATTTAGATATCCTTCTCTTTGTCCCTACTGTTCTCTGTTTGTGAAAAATGTTGCCATGCCCTAGAAGAATCACCTTAGCAAATAGTATCTCATATATCACCATATGAGCCTAAGAGATAATGAACAGTAAAGATGAAATAGAGAGGAACCTCTCTTTCTCTGGGTTTTCCATTAAGAAGCCCAGACAAAGACCTATATTAATAGGCTGCACTGATAATGTAAACTGAAAATATTTATGCTTTCCAGAGGAGAATTATGATATTATAGTAAAGTAATAGAACTGCTACCATGGATAAACACAGAGATTAATAAACATCCCTGATCCAGTAACTCATTCTGCTACAAAACAATTTAGCATAGAAGTATCATAGAAGTATTGACAATTCAAGCCAAAAGGACTAAAGCCTCAATTTCTGAATGTCTGATGTAAGAGCTTGTAAAGTCACCTGGTTGTCAAAGTGTGAAATCATCACTTTCTAAACATCATGACCTATAGAGGACCAACAGCTGGGTTTCCAGCTATTGCTGCACCCCAAAGATCACTTGTTGTGGGAGAAAATATCAGGCTTCTTTGTGAGAGAGCTAGGACTATGCATAGGGCACACACCAGGCTCTTCACAACAACCTTTAAGACCATCATGTTAAAGACTGTCAAAAATGAAATGGTGCAGAGAAATCCATGTGCCTAGACTTTTCATTCTGGACTCCCATGTGAACATGCACACAAAACAGCATAGTTAGAAATTACTAATCAAGAATAGACTGAAATATTAACATTGTTGCCTGAGATGAGAAAATGAATTTTGGACTCCTAGGTTCTAACATTCTGGCTGAAGGACACTGCATTATGTACAGAACAAAGACTGCACAATTAGTAGCTACACAGGCACGAAAAAAGCTCCTAATGAAAATACTAATGATTAGGCCAGGCTGAGATTTTCTCAAAACCAGAGTAATATCCTTTGAATTTACACTTGAGGGGCTCAATTTTATACAGTAAAAGCACAGATTTAGTACAGTAAGTCCTAAAGAGAGAAAAATTCCCTATATATTTTCCAGTAAAATTAACATACACGACACCACATACAGAGTCCACAGTGTGGCTAGGTTTTAATATTTACCACTTAGTTGAAAAGCAATTAATTATAGAATCAACGTACGAAACATCTGCCCAAAATAACTATTTTCCCTTCCTAGAAGTAAATACATTGTTTGAGAAACTACATGTCTTAAATGTACATGCCACAAGCTTAGATTTCACACAAGTCAAGATATGTACTTAAACACATTACCTGATTTTACAGCGATTTAGTACTGCATATGAGTACATATGTGCTATAAATTTTTAGCAAATCTGTGAAAGATTTATTTTATAGAAAATGGCAGGAGGACAAACATTCCATTTCATAAAATCAGTCTACAAAATCATGCTACTCTACAGAAACACTGCCTGGTAGAACATCCCAAATCCTATAATTTCCTCTTTATTTATACATTTAAACATAAGAATTAGAAAAGCTTAACAGAAAGTGCTGAAATTAAATGCATTAAATGTATTATTCTGTGAAAACAGCCCCTGGAGTGCAGCATGGGTTTTAACACAGTTGGACAGAGTTGAAGTTACTGGTAACATTCTGCCATATGCAATCAGACACCACCTCTTAACACACAATGCTCATTTGTGCAAGTCCAGTCTGGATGAAAATCCACAGCTCTGTTTTACCATTGGCCACAATTTCAGCATGACCCACAGATCACAGATGACTTAAAACAGCCTCTCTCAGCACAGCTGTACCAAATCTCACTGAGGTCTGCTCCTGGAACTCTCATCCTCTGCCTACTGGTATTCAACAGCTTCAGGGATGGAACAGATAAGCAGCATACAAAGGCAGACACCCAGGGAGAGCTTCAAAATCATCTAGCAGGAAAGTGCCTAAACCAGATGAAAATCAGTTCAGTTCCATGTAGCCCTGCAGAACCTCTTCTAACCTCATTAGGCCCTTCTGAAGGTCTGACTGCAGAATCTTCTCATAAAAATCAACGGTCAACAAATGTATGAGACCATTGAAATGGTTTCTTACTTCTCTAACAATTGTATAATGGGCTTAATTTTGTACAGGATACTTCTATATACCTCTATTCTTGAGGCTAACAGGACACGAAAGCTAGTGGAAGAGTATTTGAAGTCTAAACCTAGATGAAGAATAGAAGCTTCTTATATTGTTTCTATAGGCTTTATATTGCTTCTACGTATTTTTGACTATGATCAAATAACAGTAATGGAGTTGCAAGAGAAAATATTTTTAAAGGTGAGAAAATTCCACTAACACATTTTGATAGATATTTCCTACCTCATTTCGCTTAGATTGTGTTTATGCTGCTTTTTAATTTGTTTTCCTTTTGCTCTACATAAGGATTGAGTTTATAAGAAGGATTATTTACAGACCCAGAAAATATTAAGTATATTACAGAGAACAACCACAGATATTAGTTTTTAATTTGCAAATACGAATATTTGGAGTTTTATGCCCCTTCAGTCAGGGAATAAACACATACCACAGGACTTTTAGGTCTAGCTAAAATTGTGACTACTGAGCACCATGAGGGGGAAAAAATGCTCAGTTCTCTCTCAGAATTGTTTGCAGAAATATTTAGCTGGAGTCTGTTTCTGAAGTCCTTCCTCCTCAGTATGAAAAGATGTATGTGTACCAAGGGGCTCACTGACTTAAAATAGAACTATATAGAGATAGAGAGTTATGTTAGCAATTACAGTATACTCAAGACATACTAAAGTAATATAATTATTTTTATGGACTACAGAAGGCTTTGGATAAAACCTTAATTGTTTAATTATTTGGTGGATTTAGCGAACAGTTAAGCATTTTTGTTCAAGAACGAGCTTAGAGAATTGGGATATTAACAAACAAAAAGAGGTAGAATTTTTAGGTAAGTTACCTGCTATGAACTGTTTGCCAAAATTAGTGAATTCCCTAGATCTCTGTGGTTTCCCAGACATAATCACCACCTGTCAACTTTACATGTCTGTTTTATTTTCAACTCTCAAAAGCAGACCACATTTTTAACACCACCTGCTGCCTACTATTGAATATATTGTCACATCTTCCAAATGATACACTGTATACTGCAATTCAAGTTTAAAGTTTCAAGAGCTCAAACCTCAGACTAGAATCTTCAGGATAAAAAAAAAAAAAAAAAAAAATCAAAGTAATGGATTCTGAAGGATTATCAACCAGAATTCTTCATAAATAGTAACTCTCCCTGTAACTGCAGTGTCATCTTAACTGAAATTAATACTATATGAAAGTAAGGGGAAAAAAGTTCATCACTTCAGATATCTGCCATAGTCTTTAACCTGTAAACTATTACATATAATCTATTACATTTTCAACCTTTCTGTGATTCGTGGGTTCCAAAGAAATCTTTAATGTTTGTGGATTAGGTTTAGAATGTTTATCTTATGCAGACTGCTGTGAAGCACACATTAAATTTGCTTGGTCAATTTATCAAGTCATTTAAAAGTAGTAGCAACTCTCTGGGGTCTGTGGATCACAGGCTGAAAAACACTGACCTATAGGATAGTTGGCAATGATCGGTGAACTTTTCAGGCTTGCTTCCTGTAACATCTCCTACTCAAGTGATCTGACATTGTGTGCTTCCACTTCTAGCTGTGTGCTAGGCATTGCTGCCCCATTTCCTTGGACTTCTCTGTTGTACCATTATGAGCCTGACAATTTTGTTATAGTGCTAGGAAAACAGGCTACATTCTAAACTGAGTGGGCTTTTTTCTCTAAATCTGAGTGGTAAATGTTATTCACTATACAAGGGAAGTGACAAAGCTGAAAACCCCTGCTACAGATTATATGTGCAGGAGGAAAAGGAAAAAGAAAACAAAAACAACAAAAATAAACAAACAAAACCCCCACAAAACCAACCAAACAAACAAAAACAACAAACAAACAAACAGAAAACCTGAAACAAAACACTTTTGCATTCAGGAGAGAACTGTGGAATGTTTTACTTTCTAGACCAAAGGAAATATTCTTCAAGTTATGATATACTTTATCATGGACAAAATCCATCATTAAATTAAAGAAATAATAAAAGAGATGACTGGTGAACAGCCTGTACTTTGATAGTAGGTCAAAATCAATCTATTTTTTCCTCATTGAAAAATATTAGAAAATCCAAGTCACACAAATAATTTTCATTATAGTTCATTCAAAGGTCACAAAGATGCCTGTTTAGTAATGTAGATAAGACCTGATTTAGTTCCAGTGAGAATAGAACTACCTTTCTCTGTTACCTATTATAGAAAAAGAAGTTATGTTCTCAGATCTGATAGCAGCTACAAAGCTGTAGAAAAATTCTAGAAAATAAACTACTGATCTAATAACCTTTGAAATATTTCTATTCATTTCAACAGAACCTGGATCAGATAATTTGTGAAGAGAATTTTACTGCTTAAGGCAGCAATCTGCTCCTCCTCCTGCATGGTATTTCACAAACAGCAGATTATGGTGCAAGACAGAGACAGGAAAGAGCACCAGCTCTTTCAGAACAGCCCAGAGCCCAGCCCATGCATCATAAACTCATCTGTCATTGGACTCAACAAAATATCTGTGTGAAAGCAGACTACACCAGAAAGCCAATGCTACAACTCACAGAGCTTCTGCTTCTTTTAAAGCTTGCTGAGAAAGCTATGAGAGAAAAGACAAACCAAATGAATAAGAAAAGTACAGGTCAATACTGTCCTTAAAATGAATTAAAAAAAAATATAAGGGTGGGGGGGGAAATCACATATAAATTAAATTCTTGAGCTGTGAATAAGGATATAATATTGTCCTTGTTGTTTTGTTTTCTGTGACTGATGACAAACAGTGATTTTCAGTAATACAACAGTTGTCTACATTTGCATGAGTTATGCTTAAAGACGCCACCTCTTCTTTCCACAGCTACCATGGATGACTGCAGAACACCTTTAAATGCCTTCTTCAAAGCCGTTTCTTTGAAGAAGTTAGAGGACTGCAACTATAACATACAAACACCCCATCCATACTATGACAAAGGTATTTATCTACGATACACTGCCAAGAGTCTCCTCCAATGTCCTCTAAGCTTCTTTTATGCCAGTGTTGTGTTCAGAGAGGTTCAGCCTTAAGTGCTTAAGTTTTAAAACCCAGAGTCATGAACAAGTATTACCTGTTCCTTTCTTTCTGGAAGAGATTCTATTCCTCTCTTCACCCATAGCCCCTACCACAATTCTACCATTTTGATATCCAAAATACTTCAGTTGTCAAAAGTATCAGTCAGATTCAATTTAGAAAATGTGAGGTTACTATAGCAAATTATTTCAATTCCAAGGGCTTTATTTTTCCTGTTCAGGATGTTCCTGTGATATGTAAGAAGGTAATACAATATTACCATGAGGTAATATGCAATAAGGATAGTATAATATAATGTTACCATGAAAATCATATCTGATCTTCTTTTAAGTGAAATAAATACTCAAGTGGAAATGAGGACAAATGAGAGTACTAGGCAGCATAGTCCTGGGTCCTACTACATCTAATGTGTCAGAGTTGATCTGTCAATGTCTGTGTAGTCCATCAGAACTACTTTGAGTACTCCAAGTTATTATTCCTATAGCCAAATAAGCAGACACGTGTATTGAGAAATAACCCAGTCTGCCCCTTCTGTTTTCTGTTTTCTTTTCCCTGTAATTTCCTTCCTTCCTCGTTTCCTCACTTCCAACTCTAAAAACTGATGCTATTAGCATCAAACTGGGAAGTGTGACTGATATTTCCTTCTCCACTTAGGCAGTATGATTATGATCTCTTTTCCTCCACTGAATCCTTTAAACACATCAAACAACCACCACCAAATAAGTGAAATCAGATTGACAGGAAGGTGCAGAAACACTGTTCACAATGTAAGGTTCACTCAGGTTATGAAGAACAAAATCTCACTTGCTTTTCCTCAGCGATTGGTAGTACAAAAAAGTTATATGGTCTCAGAGCTACATTAGGGTCAAGATCAAATGCATGGCACTGAGCTGACATTAATTCTGAACAGTCAGAACACAGAGACTGATAGGTAGCACAATGGGCAGAAAAGTGTTTCTTCTCTTATTAACCCTTGCATTCTTAAAGACATCCTTCATTACCATTATGGCACCACATGCACTTGCTTTGATATTCACTGCTGCCACCAAGTGGACCAGACCTGTGCACCAGAATGTGATGCAGGTAGTCACATTTCTTCAGGGCTGTATATAGAATTTTATTAAAATATAGGAAAAAATACTATTCCTAAAGATAGCCTGTATCTCAATTCCTCTCTCCAATGAGCCTAACTCTGTCTTCAAGGAGCAATGTACCTATACCTTTTCTTTTCCCTGAATCCAGAGGAAGACAGATTTTAAATCTACCAAAAGAATCTGTGCGATTTTTATTGGCTGAGAAGAAGCCTCAATGGGAATACCTTTAGAAAACACAGCCAGATAAATAATGGCACCTTTTTTAGAGGAATTTTATTCTTTCAAGGATGCACTGTGCTCTTCAACTGGCAGAAGGTGTCACAGGTGCTGAGGAGCAGCCAGTCTGCACATTTTGCAATGGCAGCAATGGTCAGCAATAACATATACAAAACCTTTTCCTTGGCACATAAGCAAGATATCCCTGTGAGTTTTCTGACAGCTGATGTTGAACCTTATTAGTCTTCCATGTATGTAGTCACAGAGGAAAAAAAAAGCCAAAGCATTAGTCAGGGTAATCTGTGTGATTAGCTTGGTTTCTCTGTGCTCACAGATGTGATTAGGAGGGAGCCAGAGGACTGACATGTTTCCTCCTAAGACCTTCTCCAAGAATAATTTCTGAAATTTCCACAGAAATCCATGCTAACACTTTGTGTTAAAAATAAATAATGGCATATTTCGGATCCTTCCTCCCTTCTCCATAAGTAATCCTGTATCTGTCCCTTTTAATAAGCACTGATTTTGTGTGTTACACCTGAAACTGACTTTAGGATCTGGGAGAATGAAGTCAGGATGATTACTGGGAACATTCAAATGCAACACAAATAATTTCTGTAATGGCCTTCCCTCATAATCCTTCGAGCCATTCACAGTTTCACCTGATTGGCATTTATTTTCCTCATGTTCTTCAGTGCTGCCTTCTTATTCATTCTGCACTTATCAAAAACAAATAAGCCCTTTCTGTGTGACTACCATAGCTGTCCTATTTTCCTTAAAGCTTCCAGATTTTAGGGTAACATAAGTATATGCAGCTGCAGGATATGCATGAGAGTTTGTCAGTCACTGGATTGAACGTGAATCCTGGAGTGACATCTGAGCAACACTGACATCAGCCAACAGTTGCAGAAAAACATGTTGGAAGAGGAAGCAGTCTCTGTGCAAAGAAAAGAAGCCCCAGACTGCAAAGAAAGTGCAAATAAGGTGGGTAGAGTGGCAAAGAGATGCTTGGATATATCCAAATTACTTGCCAGTTCTTTACAGGTGCTTTGCAAATAGGAAAACTAAAAGAATGAAAAACAGGATGCAAATCAAATGCAGTAGAAAAATAAAATTATAAAAACCCACAGATAGTTCTAGGCAATTTCTTCTAAGTTTGTTTGCTTTTTAAATTTCTTTCAATTTCAGTGGTAATTCTTAGATCTGTCCATCAGGTCAGGTACTTTATTAGTATTAAGTTAGCTTATCCTTCAAGTATATTCAAATTATAGCTTGTAGAACTATAAGAATTTATCTCGTAGATTTGTCGCGCTTTTAGTACTAACCTGAATAGATGACCATCTATCAGCTTTTACTTCCATGCTGCTTCTTGATCTCTCAGCTAATTATCATTAAGCTGTTATGAAGGTCTAGTGGTTCAGTCACAAAGCAGATTTTTTTTTTTTAAGCCCCAGTGTCCTGCAAACTTCACACTTACCAGTTTATCCATTACAAAAATAATTTAAAATAAATTTATTATTTTTTTTTCAGCCACAAAATGCAATCAGGAAGAAACAGATGCATAGTAAAATGGTTCAAAATGTAAGCAAAGAATGCTGGAAGACAGTTCATGATGCTAAGCCTGGGTTTTCAGAGAGCTATACAAGTTCCTTAAGAGTCTTCAGTTAATTTTCCCAGATGTTGAACCTTAGCTTGGTATGTATGAATGGGACATTTTTGCCAATATATATTGGACGCATATATCAGTTGTAGCTCCGACATTTAGTGAAGCTAAATCTCCCAGTGTATATCTATAGAAGAAACTGAAGCTTGCATGAGGGAGCTGAATCAAGAAGAGTAAATGGAAAAATATCTGCAGAAGCACAACAAAATGGAAACACAGAGAAAAAGAAGGAATATGAATATACAGATGAAGTTAGAAAGCATACTAGTAACCTGAAAGTTCATGTTAGATTTGCTGCCCCTGTTCATTATACTTTGATGGGTAAATCAGAAATTCCTTTTTTAAAAAAATACAGCAAATAAGCAAACAACAAATCCAAGAGAGGTATTTGTTGTGGAAAGTTTTATGACATGTCTTAGCTTAGTGTTTTTCCTGTCCTAAAAGAAACAGAAAAGCAAAAAAAAGTAATGATATCAAGAATATCCTCTTCCTCAGGCCCATATTTACAAAGGAATAGGAATTCATCATGCAGGCACTATGCTTTCTAAGAATAATTCACTTTTCTTTACTTGGGCACCTCTGATAGCTTGTAGCCGTTTCTAGAAGTGACAGATGACACTCCATACTTACCATTTTCTTGAATCTACCTGCAAATACTATGCTACTACTTACCTGTCCTAACTTCAGGGTCTGTGCCAGTACTTGTGTACTTCAATGTCCCCCATCTGACACACACACACACAAAAAAAAGAAAATATCTGAGACCCAGAAATCACAGAATGTTAGGGGTTGGAAGGGACCTCCAGAGATCGAGTCCAACCTCCCTGCCAGATCAGAACAAAACTAGAGCAGATCATGCAGAAATGCATCCAGACAGGTCTTGAAAGTCTCCAGAGAAGGAAACTCCACAATCTCTCTGGGGAGTCTGTTCCAGTGCTCTACAACTTTTACAGTAAAGAAGTTATTCCTCATATTGAGGTGGAACTTTCTGTACTCTAGCTTGAATCTATTGCCCCTCATCCTATGACAATGCACAAGTGAAAAGTAGCTTCTCTTGAATGTATGTTAATTGCATACAAAATTTTGTGTTTTCAGTGAATGCATTTCTCCTCACTGTTGGAAGTTCCACTGGTCCATTATACTATGTTTATCAGCCAAAAAAAAAAAAAGTCAGAGAGATTGCATGTGTTGCTTCATTATAGATTTCTAATTTACCGTTGAAGGGAATGAATAGCTGAAAAGCAAAATTAAGGTGGCGATATCTTTTTATATGACTTTTAAAAATTAGCTAGATAGCTCCCTTGGACAACAATAACCTTAGTGTATTTAAACAATATTTTTGTTTTTAAAAGGGCTTTATTATCACAGGTTTTTTTTGCATGATTAAAGCCAGTTACCATGATATCCTTGAGATGCTTGAACCACCACAGAAACAACTGACTGTGGGCTCACTGATTGTTTACCAAGGCTCAGCAATTCAACACCTCTGTTTAGAAAACAGAAGAGTATCCCATGGCCCATCCCTGAAGATGCTAATATATGAAGACAGAAGGAAACTGGCTTAGACTGCACAGGTTTAAAATTACATAGTGTAGGTGTTCCTTTGGAAATTTTTCACATGAGATTTGTGATGTCCTTTAGCAAGTTTCCAAAATATACCTGAGGAAACCATTCAAAAAGATAAACATTAACTGCAGGATATTTGGATTTATTCATTTTACTTCAAACAAAAGCAAAGAAACTAGACCCTGCATTCCCAAAGGTACTTAAAGCTTTTACTCCCATGCTGCCTAATCCTTCTGTCACCAGTATATGAAAATGTACTTTGCCTTGATTAATATTCTATCAATCCATGACAAAGTACCCATATCACTCACACACTTACTTTCTCGGCAAGTTCCTGAGATATGCCTCATTAACTGGATTACTTGTTTGATCTGAATGCTGTCAAACCATTCTTTTGACAGCTAGGGTGCCTTGAGCTAGACTGTGCAATGAATGGTCTTTATTAGTGCCAACCCCTTCATGTAATGTCTTTCTGAACCCTGTCCTCTGATGTATGGAAGGTTGCTCAAGGTCAAATAGTTTGTGATTAACTGTGAATGTAAATGTTGGTGTCTTGTCCAAGTTATCACAAAATTAATTTAACTAACCTTTAATCTGTCTTTTGAGATAAAGGAAACATGAAAAAGTCTATGTTGAATGAATCGTTCTTCCTAGAGCAGGGAAAAAAAAAAAATCCACCACGCATCTATACTGACTTTTTATCCTTAGAACTTCTGAAGGAATTTAGTGCTGCTTAGAGATAGCATTCTGACAGCCCTGAGACCAAAATTCTGAGCTAGCTGAAGATCAGAAACAGCACCTGTTTTGTTTTTTTTTTTCCCCCCCCTCACAGAGAGCAGTTCTTCCAAATGGAGCCATATTTCCCATTCCCTGAGGCTGTGCACTCTTTTTTCATCTTGCCAAGAACTCAGTCAACTTTAAAGGTACAAGTTTTTAAACTTGCTTATAAAGCAGGTGGATTAAGACCTGCACCAAAAGCTTTTTTTTTTTTTAAACCCTTGCTTTCCTTTAAACTTTAATTGCTTAATGATGTATTTATTTTTATATACTCAGAGCTGTATTTTTAAGGGAAATTTGATGCTAGAACAGGGTTAAAAATAAATTTTGTTCCTTTTCTCTAAAATGGAGAAAAAACCCACCTCATTATCCAGAAACGCAGCCACCTCCCCCCCCCCCCCCACCCTCCACCCTTCCAAATTAAAGACTAGAGATGAGTAACGGTGCCG
>JANHGN010026435.1:11113-33486 GCA_024605025.1 Megaceryle maxima
AATTTTGTTCCTTTTCTCTAAAATGGAAAAAAACCCCACCCCATTATCCATAAAAGCCCCCCCCCCCCCCCCCCAACATCTAGATATTTGACATTTGCAACTAGGTGAAGTTCTAAATGTAGACATTTTCAGAGAATTAATGGTTAGGGTGCATTCTTACCCAGCTGATTCTGGCAGGCTGGAAATCTGTGTAGCCTTTCCTCAAAGATCACCTGTGGTGGTGAACTCAAGCAATCTATTCTACTGCTTCAGTATCTTTACAATAAGAAAATGCATTTTAATATTTCATCCGAATACTCCTCAAAGAATTTGAGCTCATTATAAGTGGTCGTGTCTATGGTGGGCATAGATAACAGACTGCATTTTTCCTTTTTTCTGCAGTTTCTGTGTCATATGCTTTAACAATTTTAAAGTTCTTTAAGAATAAGAAGGAAATATCATTAGTACCTACTACTTTATAATTTTGCTTAATTTAGATGGATGATTTTAGGGTATAAGTAAACATTACCTTATCCACATTTTATAAATAGTGACAAGTTGAGTGAGAAAAAGTCTAGCATTGTAGTTCCAGCTTTAATTGACATGGTGTACAAAAATCTCACTAATTCTGAGTCTATTTACTTACCCCTGGTTTTCATTCAACGTATTAAAAGTTAACCCCCCTACTGCTCTTATCTATTTTTACTTTTACTTTCATTAAAAAAAAAAAAAAAAAAAAAAAGAATTATTCTCTTAAGTAGGTGGGATGAGACTGAAACTGATTTCCTGACATAAGCTCTCTGAAGTCTGCAGAGGTCATACAGTGTAAACCAGTGGTTGTAAGGTAAAGAAAGCAATTTCACTGCTGTGTTGTGTAAGCGCCACCGAGACCCTGACAACACTTACATGTCTGCTATCTTGCATTAGATGCTATTAGACCGAAGTGGTAAGCAAACGAAGCGTCTACTAACCTCTCTAAGAAAGGTCCATTTTTTTTATTCCATACCTCAAAGCAATCATTTAAAACCTCTACCTGAATAAAATCTTTTCTGTAGTGAAATGAAGCCACACATGGAAAAGTTGTCTAACAGTATATAATGCACTGTTAGTCAATGGCTTGAAAACAAGTCTCACTGCATAATGTGAAACATAAATTTTATATGGCAAAGTTGTGACAGCATCTTACAAACATGAATAAATATAATTTTTTACACACTCAAAAATTAACTGAGTAATCCAAGGTAACAGAAGCTACTATTTGAAACGGGGCCCAACAGAACTCCTGGTTACATTGAGGTCAACAGTAAAAGTCTTGATAGCTTTGGCTAGGTCAAATTGGCTTGATGTGGTTAATTATTCTGATTCAAAGTGAGATCTGATGGATCAGTAAGGCATGAACTACGTGAAATACATATGCACAGAGACAGACGGTCAGTCACCAGTTTGACTTTGATCCTAGCAAAGTGTTGCTGACAGCACAAGTGAATTTGCTCTTATTAATAACCAGCTGGATACAGAGAAAGTTTCTCATTTCTACCACACATTATATAGGTTAACCAACCTTGTAATAGTTATAGACACTTCCCTGTGCCAGAAAGAAAATTATCTTGGCCAGAGTTCATACCCACAGAGATCAGAAATGAATTGAATTTGACTTGCTTATAGTATCTCAGGTAACATTGCTGATGGCAGAAATATAAAGAGGTTCCTAAACAAGCCCATGGGATATTATTATTAATAGACTGTAAATCAAAATTCTGAGCAATTTCTTGTACTGACAAAGACTGAACCCAGCAGAGACAAAAATGTGTTTTACTGTTTGCATAAAAAAAGTTACAGTAAAGCTTCTGCAATTTCAGTATTTCACTTAAGATTTGTCTATATTGCTGCAACATAAAAAAGTAATGGTAGTACATGGAGGATGATTTAACAGATGGTTCTAGAGAAAATGCATGGAAAAAAAACTTTTTGGAGTAAAGTTTGCCACTCTGTTAAACTGATAAAACATCTTTAACAAAACACTTTATGAAGAAGTCTTTATAATCATTACATGAAGAACCTAAATGTGATGTGGTAAATTTATATGATACCTGGTATCTCAACCATGACATTTAAATATTATATATTAGAATCATAGACTGCATTGGGTTGGAAGGGTCCTTTAAAGGTCATCTAGTCCAAACCCTCTGCAATGAGAAGGGACATCTTCAACTAGATCAGGTTGCTCAGAGATCCATCCAACCTGACTGAGAATGTCTCCAGGGATGAGACCTCCAACACCTCCCCAGGCATCCTGTTCCAGTGTTCCACCACCCTCACAGGAAAGAGCTTCTTCCTAATGTCCAATCTAAATCTACCCTTCTCTGTTTAAGACCACTGCCCCTAATAACTATTGCTACATAGTCTTGTAAACAGGCCCTCCCCAGCTTTCCTGTAGGCCCCCTCCTACTGTGGTACTGGAAGGCCACTACAAGGTCTCCCCAGAGCTTTTTCTTCTCCAAGCTGAGCAACCCCAACTTTTAGGTATCAGACAGTTGATACATGCGAAGCAAAAACAAACACACACACAAAAAAAAAACCCCACCACCATCATAAATTTTGCCTTCGTATCAAATGGTTTAGACTTCTAGCCTAGTAAAGCCACTGCGAAGGTTTACTTTATTCCCAACTAGAACAGAATCTATCAGTAGCCTCTCACTTCAAATCTGAGCGGACAATTATTATTTAAAAAAAAAAAAAATCAGAGTTAAAGAACAGTCAGTCTGAATTTCTACCCAAATGCTGAAACAAATTGCAAAGAGCCTTGACCAACAACACAAACAGAGACTGTGAAGCAGAGGATGATTGGTCATTAGAGTTTTATCTATGAACAGAAAAGGCATGCCAACCTCTAGACTTTATAAATAAATTTCTGTGTAATGACCATGAGTCCAGCAGTGTGAAAAACCTAATGTTTTAGTAACTATAGGGACATAACTGAACCTTAGCCCTCAGCTGTTATGCTGTGAGGATTCGAGGAGATGCTGTGCAGTGGAGAGCTACTCTCTAGGCACCGTGGTCTGGGATTTGTGCCAGAATCAAATTATGTTAGAAATACAGTGAGGATACATTCTTCTAAAATTTCCAGCATAGATAGTTGTGTCAAGGTGTTTAAACATGTGAGTAAAGCATTTCATGTCAAGGGACCTACCTGAACTAAGCTACTCTATACTTATAAAAATTAATTCTTACTGGAAACACCATAAGAAGTCAACATCTGCTACTGTTAAAAGAGTTAAAGGCAAAATTAAGAGGGTTTTTGTGTGTGTGTTTTCTGTTATCTAGTCGAAGGAAGCTTTATAAATACTGTATTTCTCAATGCCTTTCTATCATTTTTCAGGCAAGAGTTTGTAATATATATGTTCAAAAATGCAATATGCCACTGAACTTTTCAAATCACTCTCTTTATATAAGCTTGCTTAGATGACTAAAACAAACTCCTGTATTCTTATGAATATTTTAATCATCTGAATACAATGGTATGGTTACTTTCTATTCCTTTCTTATATTTTCTCCTTATGCTTTCCTTCAATTTTTATGATTAAAATGTGAATAACAAAAATTCCATTTTTTAGTCTAAGTATGTCCATTAAAAATACATTTTCATCTTCATAACTTGCAAGGCACTTATTAAATAACATTCAGTTCAATACTACTAACATTTCTAGTTATGTATGCATGCAGACAGTATCAAGCATCAGTTATAAAGCATCTTGTCTCACTGTAGCCACCTGTTTTCTCACAATAACTTCTTTATTTTTGCTTTCTTCATTTTTAGCAGCTGTGGGCATTTTAGGGGTTGCTGAAATTTCTTAAGTGCAAACACTGACACTGCCTTCTTATTCCATAAACTTATCTCTGCTGAATGTCTCTTCCTTATTTAAAGAGAATTATGTATATTCTATGTTTTTCCTTAACTGAAATTCCCAGTAGCCTGGCCAGTGATCTTTCACAGTATAACGTTCCCAAGACAAAACTGTTGCCCCCAAGATATCCATATCTCTAAGAATGAGATCTTTTGGCATCTTATACATTTACTTCTAAAAATCTTTACAATGTTGACTGACATTTCTTCCTGCCGTTTCTTAGTTTTGAAAAATGTTTTTAAAAGTTTATTTGTCAAAGTATATAAAGAAACTAACTTTTCTTTGCAATTTTCTTATAGCTTCTCAAAAATAGAGCAAATCCGTGCTTTCTTAAAATTTAAATATTTTGAAGTCATTAAGAAATTCTTTAAGACAATACCTGTTGTGAAATGATGTAGCCTCTGTATAATATTACCATATAATCGCACTCCTGCACTTACAACTTCTGCTTGAACCAAAAGCTATTTTTATGCTTCAGATGACACCTTACAAATGGCAGACATTCAGGGCAGATGTTAAGGGATAGCTACTTTCCAGACATGGACTAGTGCGTAACACAGGAACTGCAACTCCATCCTGGATGACACAGAAAGTGCTCTAAAAACTAAGATAGATAAAATTAGTACCTTCTAATATTTGAAGAGAGATACCTAATTATTGAGGGGAGCACATGATTTCAGATTCTGGATGGAAAAAACTACTCTCCTGAAGGCTCAGTTATCTACTTTTTATCACTTTGGCAGGTCTTAGTGGTTGATTTAGCAAAGGGAGCCTCTGATGGTCTAATATCTGTTTCATTCTAAAGAACCTAATCTCCTATATTCTTTCTATATATACTTGCACAAACAGATAGATTTGTATACATGTGAAAGGTGTTTGGGTGGGGTGCGTACAGTAAGGCAACAGTTATTACTGAGAATATTGGTCAAGTTTTTTTAATGCATCTTTGTAAACTGGTTGAACCATATGAGAGTAATATGTTTAACCAACTTGCAGAGAGATTCCGGGATGGATTTTATGTACTTTCTTGTAAAAGCTCTGTGGTGCCCCTAATTACATCTAATTCCAACATGTAATAATTCTGAGTAGTTAAGCTTCCGTCTACTGCTGTCAGGCCAGAACTATTCCCTTCTCTGGGATGCCAAGCTCACAGCAACCCTGTTTTCCCTTCTCTGTGCAAACTAGCTATTGTTCACAATAGCTCAATCTTAACTTTTAGAATAGTTTTCTTTTCCTCATATTTTCTAGAATGCAAGATTTTCACTTAGAGTAATTCTTTGGTTTATTTACCTCTTACTACCAACTTACTTGTACATCAGGCATTTTATCCTGGAAAACATATGTTTAAAAGAGAAGGTAAAACATGTGAAACTGTTGGACCAGAGATTATAAGAAGTCTAGGGATATTTAATCAGCTCATTCATCACTGTCACACATGTTTCTAGAAGCTATTCCAAAACTCCCTGCCTCCATATACTCTCCTGGGAACTCTTCATTGTTTTCTGCCAAAGTGTCAACAAATAATCTATTCATATAATTTTGGCTGAAACTGAAGGTGCTGATGAAATGAGGCCTCCAAGGAAAGCCTAGTAGTTCCACATCACCTATGGAACCAATTTTGAATTAAAAAGTATCAACACAATTTTATATTTTCTGAGCATATTTGAAATAATAGTGCCCTCAGAAAGATAGAGAAAATGTAAGAAGACATTGTTTCTTCTCTGTTTTCTCTTGGGTTCAAGATTTCTCCTCCTGTCTCACATGAGTAGATCTTGTAGTAATATATTTAATTGTTTCAAGTTCTTTAATTACCACTTCCTTTAGCAAAATAGAGACATGATGAAAATTAATGTTTTTCAGGAGATTCAAACTGGTATAGTGTAGATATATATGCCATGCAAAGTATAGTTCTAAGATTTATTTCAGCATTGTTTCCATACAAACACGGATCACAAATGCAATCCTAACCATATTTTCACTCAGCCACATTTTAACACAAGTTAAGATGCAGTTTTTAATCTAGTTTCTAGCATAGCTTAACTTTAATTACCATTCAGGTGCCACAGTTTAATATTTTCAAGAACATTTTTTAAACTTAAAAAAATATTAGTTACGGTACAAATTTTCAGTATCACATATACAGATGACTTAGCAAAGTGGGATGGTCAAAAAACTTATTCACTTTTAACAAATTGTTGTTTCTTTTAAAATTACTCATTATACATTAAGAGCACATCATGCTTCACTGAATCACTGCTTCCACTAACCTCTCTCATACCTGATCTCACACCACAGTTTGTTTCTTTTTCTTTCTCTTAGTTTTCACTACAATTGTTAACAAATGCATGCTTCCATGTGTACTGGCTATTCACTGACTATTCCCTTCAGTATTGATTTATTCCAGTTTAAATACAGGCTGTATGATTCAGGTAGCCATGGCTGAACATATTGTTTTCCATGTAGCATGTTACCCTTATAGTCACAATGGTATGGTTCTGATTTTAATTTGTGCAACCTTAGACACAGCAGAATGAGTACAATTTTCATAACTTCTAGGCATGCAACACTGGCTTTGCAAATGATCTCTGAACTAAGAATTCCCATACTGACAGCTACTTTCCCCAATAGTCTTTTTAATGTTCCAGTTTAAAAATTGCACCTCATTTGTACCAGTCATTTCTTTTTCCATGAGTCACTTCTAGTGCAAAGGAGATCAAACTTGAAACATCCTAAACAGTAGACAAGTGACTACGTGCTAATCCGTAAACAATCTCACTCTAATGTTCGTTCACATAATCATAACCTCTTTCCTCATAGACATAACTTTAATTTTCTGTAATAATTAAAGAAACTGACTTAAAAACAAAATAAAAACTACAAAGATTTAGTTGAGTCAGTTCCTCCTTCTACATGCCCAAAATTATAACCTAACAGTTTCTGCTAAGTAGAGTTTTCTGCATGAATAACAGCTAATACTACTTTCTATTTTCCAGTTTAAAACAGAACATAAATTATACTGTAGATGGGTATATACCTTAATTTGGTTATCTTCCTGCAGGTGCACTAAGTACTATCTAACATCTGCAGTAAACAAGATACAGGAATGACAGATTTTTGCCACATTTCTTACATTACTACAATTTGTCTTCAAGCATTATTTATTACATGCGCTGAAAGAAACAGAAACCTTTATAAAATAATCACAGTATGAAATATGCGATTAAAATTTATCATAAAGCATTAATGTGTGAGGGGCAACAGGGTTATTCAGGAAAACTCAGTCTTGGTTTTATTTTCAATCATATTTCCTAATTTTATGCATTTGATTTGTCAGAGTTAACACTTCTTTATGTAGTTTTTCCAAGTTCAATGCCCTAATTCTAGATGTTTTTCTTTTAAGCTGTATGGAACAATTGCCAGCACTGTGACTGACAACTCAACAGGGCTGTAAAACAACCAACCCGAGGTGCCTCAGCACAGTGTAACAGATAGCAGTAGGTTTCTACCCTCAGTGCATGCCAACAGGAGACAATGCATTCATTTCTGCTGTCATCTACTGGGGTAGTTTGATAACACAAAGGCACAGCAATGGCAATACCTAGAGTGCCCAAGTGCCCTGGCTGAGATGCGCTGACTGAAGATGCAGTACCAAATTAGAGAATGTAGTTGCTTAATGCTTTCAAGGTCTGAAGAGACTATTTACAAAATAAGATTTTCCAAAGTATTATAGACTAACTGAACTTGGGTAAGCTTCAATACCAGTTGAAAACATTTAACTAATTTGGTTGCTTCACTCCCTTTTTTGACATATCTCAGACCCTATTTCACAGGGTGGGAGGTTGTCAAGAGACTTAGGGACCTAAAAAGTTTAGATTTCTTTCTTGTTGCCAAGACAACACGTTTTTTTCCTAACCTTGAATGAAACAGTGAAATTATATTCCCAGATATTTTTAAAACTATTCAGCTTGCAACAGATATGTAGCCAGAAAAAAAAAATATTTAAAACCTGACAAACTATTAGGCAAACTGAAAATAGGATCTTATAATTAGAAGCTAATTTTCTACATTTTGTCACTAATTGATGTCCCCTGTAATTTTTTATTACAGGATGCCCTTCTAACTTACTCTAAAAAGTTACCATATTTTTCAATACACAAATGCACATGAGGGGAAATCCTATGTTTAGTACCCTGGAGAAGAAAGTAATTCTGGCATTGCTGGGATAATGTTATTATATTTCACATTTATTTAGGACTTCATACAGAAGACCTCACAGTATTTTACAGTTCAAATAACTAAAATCTAGAAGTGGATTGAATGCAAACTTACAAACAGAAAAGACATAATAAGTATAGCAGAAGCTCACAGCCTAGGCTACTGCCATTACCAGTAATCCCATTATGGCTGCCAGTCAAGGTATTGACCTGGATAATCTACCCTGCATATTTATCTAAATAATGCCATAGCCTCTCTAACTTTCTCAGGCCAGCAACCTACAGTGCTTTACCGTGCAGTATCCTCTGGTTATAGTAGCCCTAGAGAACACATTAGACATCTTTTTTGGCCATATTCTGTACTGAATTCTTTTTACCTTCTTTCAATTGTAGGAAAAATACTAATTTTCCTCCCCTCCCCTTGAATTTTGCTTTGTAGATTACCTGGGTGATTCACATACAAATGGGCAGAAAAAAACTGAGAGGATAGTTTCTTCAGTTGTCTCCAAACAACCACAATGTGTCTTCCAGTATGTAACAGAATGCAAAAATATCAGTTTCCCAGTAGAAAACCAGTGCAACTGGAGGACCTAACCCTGCTTCCACAAAATTGTTTTTATATAAGCAAACCTTGATTGAGTACACTGAATATAGATACTGATCAGCAGCACACAAAGCCTATTCTTTCATGCATCTTTCCCTCCCACTGCACAACCTATTCCAAGACTTAGTATTGACTCCAAGATTTTGGAGCAGCTTTTCATCTTAATGTCAAAGCATACTTAGTCTCACAACATTTCTCAAAAACTGTTAAATGTTTTTTAAAGGGTCGGAAACAAATAAGGTCAAATAAATACACAGTGATAGAGCCTGTGTATTATGCACCTGCAAAAAAACCCACAAACCCATATATACAGATGTAGTTAAACCATGTGGTATCCCGTGCCTTTATAAAACCAGCCTGTCATTTCTTCTATGTTTCTAGATGAATTAGGAGGAGGAAAACCACCCAGCTTGTAATAATTATAGATGGTGGACAATTCAGTTTGTAGTACAGTGAACACACTAAGATTGCAGTGTCTACAATGTTACTCACATTTTCAGATGGAATATAATTCAGACATGAATAAATCATCTTCACAATACATGAATGCTCTAAATAGGTAAAGCACTGTTAAAAGCAATTCAGACTGCTAAGATTATTGGGTAATAAAAAAGCAAACAAAAAAGGAAAAGAAGAGGGGAAGGAGGAAAAAAAGAAAGAAGAGGGGAAAAAAAAAGAGAAAAATAAAAATAAAAAGTAAGTAAAAGAGAAAAGACATAGCAACAAAGACAAAAAACAAAACAAACCACACAACACACAAAAAAACCCCCAAACAAACAAAAAACAGAGAAAAGAAACACACTACCCAAGGTGAAAAGAATCACATTCACTTCAAGGCTACAATAATTATAAACTCCAGAATTCGCTCACTGACAAAGACCCTGTTTCAAAGCTGACCATGCAGACTTCCAGAAGTGGCTCCTGAGGATGAAAATAAAAGTAACTGACTTCACCGATTTTTGTCTGCATTCCTCAAACTATGAGACAACTTAATAGTGAAAAGCCACCCTGGAAACATATTTAATATACAAATGTATTTATATTTTACATATAATTTATATAACAAGAATACACAAGAGAGATAAGAGCCTTACTTTTGAAAGATAACTGTAGACATACTACATAAAACAATGCTTGTCTCCTTCAGTACTAGGGCACTCAATGTTAACAAATTTTACCTAGTCAAACTCTTGATTAAAACACTAGGACTTCTGCTTCTGAGTAGTTCCCTGTCAGTTTTCACATATTCTGTAACTGCTGTCTCATAGGTACTGGCCCTTTACTTTTCTCTCTCATCACTCTTCACAAACCTTCCATCTCCTGAGGTGAGCCTTTCCCATCATTCTGCCAACATGTGTATAGGAGTTATGCTCCAGCCCTTGGTAAGTGAGCTGCCATATATTGAGCTCTGCTGGCAGCCACCGCTCCTGATGAAGGTCATGCACCTGGGAGGACGTCTTTACAATTTAATCCACTGTATGCTGAGCTCTGAACAAAAATGCTCTTCAGACTTTTCAGCATTAGGTCCTCCTGAGGATGAATTAGAAGTAAAGTAGGGTGTCCTACCTTGGCCAATTCAGGAAAGGAATCAATGCAGGCTACAATAAAGTGAAGAAAAAAACCCACCAACATAATAAGTGCTACACTACTATATTTTGGACTTGAATGGGGACAGGAGTCAGTCTAATCACATTTAGTCTAGAATTTAGAAGGTAGGGTAGGAAAGGGGGTTTTGTTTGCTTATTTGCTTTTCAGCTTGTTGTGGTAGCTTCTTACCCAGCTAAGGCTGTACCAAGCAAACATGCACTCTAAATTGAATAGAAAACTTGTTTTTCTGTGTGTCATGTAAAAAGGTAAAAGCAACAAATATGGTCTACAACTTACATTAGATGGTACACAGATGCATATGAAATACCATAAGCACATTTTATATCCCTGTGACAACTTATCTGTTCCAAAGCACTGTTTGAACTAAGGCAGAAATATCACTCCAGAATGTATAAAACATGATTTTTTTTACCAGTATCCTACATAAGTAAATTCTGAAAAGACTCTTTTTGCATAAAATACAGGCTTTCAGTCCAGTTTTTCTCCTTTGTATTTCAACAGGGGATAGAACTAGTGTTAAACACTAACACCTCTCTTAAGCTCTTCCAAATTTTGCACATACAAAAACCCTATCTCTCATATTCTTGTGCTACCAAATGTAATGGCTTTGAAGCAGCTCTATTATTTTTATAGAAGTCCAGGGGTGATTTCTGTATACATTTTCCTGGGCCAAGATCTAGTATTTCCTAGATGTACCAGATGCTCATGATAATCATTGACTTTAAGAAGAGGCTACAACTTTATCATCAATAAATGGTAATTGAGGTAAATTGAATCCAGTACTTTTATTTACAGTAGTGTTATATTAAAAGAGTCAAAGAAACCAAATTCTCTCTGTTCAGTTCAGAACCATGCTGAGTAAATCAGGAGCTCCAGGTTCATAACGATTTTGTAGGTCCCACTTCAGCTCATGTACCTGAAGATTTGCTAGTTCATTCTCAGTGGTATTTTCTCCTGTTCATACATAAATGTTATCCATCTCCCAGCTGGGCTTCCCACATATGTTCTTAATAAAGAAATCCCTGTATGTTTACAAAAACTTTTCTAAAGAGGTTTGTTGGGGTTTTTTTGTGTGTGGTTTTTTTTTTTCTCTTAAGCAAGATATTGGGTGCCCATCCACCACTGTATGAACACTCTGATCTATTCCTACCATAAAACTGCTACTGCAAGTCCTACCAGGTGGTTTAGCTGTAACCCAGTTGCTCTACATACTGGTCTTGTATGGTCCTGTAAGCAAGACAACTCCCAAGCCACAACAGAAAATCTCATTAAGATATAAGTAAGAGGAGTCATGGGTTTGGAAAAGATTATTTTATCTTGAAGATGAAAGGGAGGGGAAAATAAGTTTATGTTACAGTTGACAAAGTCCCATTTTATAAAGGATTAGATGTTTCTATTTTAAAGGTTGTCACTAACTTCACAGACAAGTGCTATCAAGTCTTTGATCATTTAAAGGTGTTACATCCATCTTTTAGCTAAACAATAAATTATCTCTTCTGATCAGCCTAGCACCATCACACAAAAAAACCTCATTATAAGGATGACATGAAACAATAACCTCCAGTCTCTGGTATATACATACACATCCAACCTTTTCTATTAAAATATTGAGAGCTCCCAGACAGCAGCCACCATGCCTGTTCCTTGCCTTCTGTTATCCACAACCAAGCACCAAATCCATAGTGAACCACCTTATCATGGTGGATATGACTAAATCCTCATCTGTGAAACATTTTCATCCCCTAAGTCTTTATGTACTCTAAAGGAGCTCTTAGTCATTTGAAACTACTCCACAGAAATAATACACAAGAAATACATGGTAACTTACTTGAGAGTCAATCAGTGCATCCTTACCATAGCCCACCCTCAAAGGAATGTTACCACCACCCCCCAGCTAACACAGAAGTATTTAAATTCCTTTAAACAATGTTTACAACATGGTGATTTTCATCACCTGGAAGGAATGGAGAGAAGCACCTGAACTCACTTGTAATTAGGCCAGGCCTTTTGGAGAGGAGTAACAGATCCCTGAATAATTGTTGGAATTAAGCTGTTCCTGAGGAGCCAGAGCAGGAAGGGTAGGAACATACCCTGAAAAATTGTGAAAGGAATTCAAAATCATCATTATCTCCCAGATAACTCAGGATTACTCAAAACTTTTGGTATATTTTTAGATTTTTTAGGTATTATAGATTACTATCCTTTTGGTATATAAAATTTAGCTAGTAAAAGGTGACAGAATGTCATTATCTTCAGGGATTGGGACACAGACTTTGACTGTCTCTTTCACTGACCTCTGCAGAGCTCTGACAACTCTACAAAGGCTGCAGCTGTGATTCTCTTCTTAGAAGCACAAGTCTCTGCAGAACACAAATTGGAAGACTGACTATCTGCTTGCTCTTGAGAGTGTTATGTAAAGACAGTGGGCTTTTGCTTTTTTTCCCCTTAAAAATAATCTTTGGAATTATAGAAACCACCAATTTAAATTTTAATGCTAGCATACTGTCAGCATTGGTTGCTGTAAGAACTAAACAATGTATTATTGAATATTTTTTAAGTGTTAAAGAAGCTCAATTTATTATGGAGCCCTGTAGATTTATTTTTATAAATTTCCTAGGGATATGTAACTCATAATCTCTCTGGGTCTATGATAATTTAACATCTGCTGTTTTCTTATAATGCTCTAGAGTGCCAACATATGCATCTAACAATACACTCATAGTTTCATGTACTCCAGATTAAGAAACTTGCCAGGTTTACTTCAGCTGCATATAGACCCATGAAATACATGTAAGCACTTCTGTATTGGTGAAAGTTATCACTGGTTTTCCAGTTTAAAAAATGGGTAGAAATTTCTTTCTGTTTCAAAAACTTGCAGAATAACAGAGGCCATCCATGGCATGAACTGACATTAACCAAACAGACAACCATCCATGTACACAGCAAGATGAGTAGTTTTGCTTTTGGAACATGGGCTATATCAATCAATTTTGGATGATAAATTATTTTTGTTTTCTGCTAACATTTCAGAAAGCAGGTTTATAAAATAGATATTGATGCAACTTTCCATGAAACCAGTGTGCAGGAACTAATGTGCCTTTATATGAAGCTAGCAGGATTGCTGTGGTGGCGTAGTCCTCCAGAGCAGGGACCTGGCTGCTGTCGGTTGGGTATGGCTGCTTCAGCCATCTGCAGGATAGCAGGGGCTCTGTGAGTGGCTGCCATGTTACATCAGGGAGGTCTCTGATCTGGAAACATCTTTTTGACTCCCACTGCTTTCTGGTGTCTCAACCATAGGCCAAAGTAGGCATGTCTGCTTCCTGCAGCTGTCATTCTCTGTCTAAGCATGCTAGAATTCTCAAGCTGTACATAATAGTAGGGAAACACTATTATTTTCTTTTATCAAAGGGAAAGGGTTTTTTTGTGCAGGGATAGACATTCTACTGAATCCCTATTAGCAAGTATGATTTCTACAAATCCTATTCACAAAGGAAATTTCTTCTTGAACTTAGAGAAAAATCACAGGACTGGAGAACACTGTCTAACTGTTAGTCACTGTAATACAGAGATACTATAACTGTCATACAACAGGATTTACCAGCATATAGCTATTGTATCATCAGTTTGAAAGCTCCAAATCTATGTACATATAAATTATTCTAATAAATGGTAAGTTGACAGGGAACATCTGCTCTAGCTGATGAACCTGCTAATGTGATCCACCTGTCACTATCTAGGTCATTATGAAGCTGTAACTGTGAACTCCTGTAATATTTTTGGCACACACACAACACCCCAGTTACACTTAAACTGACTGAACTGAGGTCCAAGATTAATAGACTTTTTTTTTCCTTTTTTTTTTTTTTTTTTAATCCAATATGCATATTTACATTAGTCATCAAGGCCACTGGGAAAATACTGAGAAAATTTATTTCAGTATGACTTTGCAGTCTTTTTGACAGTTAGAGGAATTTCAGAATAAATTTCAGTGTATTTACAACAAATAAGAAGATAAGTGTGGGAAGACAGTTGTCATAAAGTATTCGTTCAGAGACATTTTTAGAGCACTGGTTTTCACATTTTGTTTTCCTAGGTATCTTTCTGTTTATTCCCCCCCTACTTTCTCTATACCAGTCAGCCTAAAAAGTTGCTAAACCAAAATGCTTTCAGCAGTTATGTCAAGACTCAGAACTTTATCAGAATTTTTTAATTAAATATTCAGATAAACCAGAAATAGTCTGGCTTAGGTTTCACTGCTTATAGCAAAGTAGATAGTCATTAAGAATGTAAGAACTGAGCCACCTTGAGCGTCTAAAAAAGGACATTACAGTTTAGGTCATTTATATCAAATGCAACTCAGAAAATGAAAGATCTCTTACACAAATGAGGCACATCATATTTTTAAAAGGTGGAAGTCCTGATATCTTACAGTACTATGGCAAAAGCACTTAACATTTCTACATACACAGACTACTGTTACTTCTGAGGAGATGGGTAACATATTAGAATAAACCTATTAACATTATGGTTGGAATATTCACTTGAAAATTGGAACATCTCAGCTCATTTTTTGAATGTATCACAATTACTTATTACCAATCTTTAAATGATCTTCTGCAGTCAAAAGGCTTTTTTCCCCATTTGTAAGTAAAAGACACCATACACTACCAACAGTAAGATTTCACCTGGTATACCCATTGCTTGGTATATTTAATCCACCAAAGAAATGTACAAGCATAATCCAGAGAAAACTATTCCAAAGGTTTTACTATACCATGCTGTAAGTTATCCAAAGAAAGTATTATAAAGAATTTCCTGCCTACCTCTAAAGGGTACATACTGAATTCTTGGTCTGTGTAAAAGTTAAGTCAAGGCAGACATAGACACACAATAGTTTCTTCTTCTTGCGTCTTTTTTATTTCAAAGACAAAACTCAGTTTCCAATTTTCACCATCTTCCATATTTCCAGCTGAGCAGCTGTTCTCTTTTATCCACTGATAATAAAATATCTATTATTTGGGCAGAGAAGAAGTGAAAAATTATCAAAGTAGAAGATTTTGTTCAGAGACAAGCTGAAACTCAAATTGAGCTATCCTAGCTTAAATGAAAGGAGAATTAAGCTGTTCTGTACTGTCAGAACCCTGGAGCTCAGTGGGAGCAATAGAAGGGGCTATAAAGAAAACACTACAAAAGTGTAAGTAGGGGGAACCTGGTGACTCTAATTGGATGCCAAGAAATTTCAACCTAATACTTCTCCTAAAACATAAACATGGAGCAGGAGGTATTGGATGAAGTAGTCCTAAACATCTCTGACTGAATCCCAGTTGTAACCTCACAGGAAAACGGGCTTGTTTCACTGCCCAAACTCCTAGCTATTGACTTCTCTTTGGTGAACAAATTGCTCTCTTTCTGTTACACTGCTTTAGGATACCATGAAGAAAATATTCAGAGGGCTTTAGGTTAATCCAAATTTAGGATGAGACTAGTTTTGATAACAAAATTAAACCACAGACTCTTGCAAGAATAAATTACTACCAGCATTCATAGACACATTGTGCATTAAATTGTGTACATTAGTGAGTCGACATAAAAGGAGATGATCTGCATAGTGAGTTGATCAGAGACTTCACACAAGAACTGCAGCACTACTTAGAATCACAACACTGTGTTGACACCACTTTAGGGTTCATCTGTATTATGGGCTTAGACTGGAACAGGAATGGGTGACCCAGCTATCCCTTCTTACTTGGTTTGCATGTTGAAATGATCTCAAGGCAACTGAATTAGATTGGTTTCATATGAAACTAAACTAGAAGTTGCTATCCAACTGTAAACGAACTTTTAGTCTGTATGCTGATACTAAAGGTACTAGGAAGTAAAAATTAATCCCTAAAATACCTACAGTATGAATATCAGCTTCACAGAACCACTGCTTTCTTTTAGACCTCTGTTCCTATGGGTCTAAACTACTTTGTCAATAAAGCCGTAGCTTCAAAGAGTTAAAACTTCACCTGAAGGTTGTCAGTGCTGGATAGCATTTTGGATTATCAAAGCTTCAAAACAGATTTTCCTGTTTTGCCATGCTTAAGATTTCTTTCTTATGAAAGCTATTTTGTGTACCTTAGCAATAATCTGACAGCTGGTGGATATTTCTTATCACTCCAATGTCTTTTATTAGTGTTCATGCAAATTCATTAGTTTTCAATAGTTTCTGACTATAAGCTCTTTATTAAGGTGAGACTTCGAAATGGTAGTGAGAAGATTTCTCATTTTAATTAGAAAGGAATTAATTACACATTTCTCTTTAAAAAGACAAAATTAGACACAAGCTAAAGGTACAATTAATTAAAAGAGTATAGTAGTTGGTAGACTTTACCTTCTTTCTTAATATGATAGTACTCTCAAGTTTTCAGGACAGTGGTAGAAAAAAAAATACTGGCAAATAAATACAAAACTACTGTACTAAGACAATGATATGTAACACCTATAGGTATGTTTATGTTGGTTCTGATATTATCTACTTTCATAAATGAAACAGGCTTTTAATCAAGATTTGGCATATAAGTAGAGAAGGTCCTCAGTTTCATATGAAAAATAAAAAAAAATACAACAAGATCTATTTTGTTGACTTTTGAAAGTGTCCAATTTCATATTGAAAACTATCTGCAAGGAACACCTACTAGTTTACAGTAAAACTAGGGTGAGTTTAAACAGTTCTATCCATTTCGGTGAGAATTTTCACAAAAACATAAAAAGATATTGCTGAACCATGGCCATGTATAAATACAAGATCTAAGTAAACATACTGATTATAAAGTGCTTTAATTCCTCCCGATCTGACTATTTTATGGGTACTTTTTTCCCTGGAAATATTTGTTGTTTGTAGTCATAACTATAGTATGTTTATGGAGTTCTACTGCATTATGACTAATGAGTGCCAAAGGAACACACCTGTGATGGCCAAAATACATTCCTCCAGTATTTTTTTCCTATATTTTAACATGAGAGAGAGAATTTTGGAAGATCAAACCATCTGAAAGCTTCCCACATAACTGTATGGACATATGTCTGGAAGGAATCTACAGAGACCACCTTCTCTATGCTTGAATTTTATTTTTGGTTTATTCTTTGGATCTGGGGAAAATTTATTTGAATAAATGAAATAGGTTGTGCACATGTCATTCCTCTTGAGATTCTTAGTGTGTTTAAATCATCATGCTTTAGTTATCAAAGTTGTACAACTTTTATCATTGACTACCTGTTTTATATAGCAGCACTTACAGATCCTTCAATGCAGCTTTCAGGTTTTGAGCCAGTCATGTATTTTTTCACTTGAAGTGTAGGCTCACAGTCCTAGCCCCGCATTTTCCTGAGTACAAAGCCTAATCACCCTTCAGGAGCTGAGAAAGGTGTTTTGCAAAGGAAGGGCATTCCAGAATTCGGCATCATCTTTTAAGTATCAGATTCAGTGGGAGGAGCCCATGGATTTCTGCATTATACAAACAGAGGGTTTGTAGGAAAGAGACTCCTAAATGCTCTGAAGGACTTCAGTTCTCTAGAGCTTTAAGTGAATGTTTAACTTTTTCTTTTCTCTACAGCATAAATGACATAAACTATGTTTCCCCACAGGTGATACTGGCCCTATGTTTTGTTTATCAATTCATTCTGTAACTTTGATACAACACACAAATTATTTTTTTTCATTGGCCTGTCATGATGAGGTTTTGCAATCCTGTCATTTTCTGGCAATGTTCCATTTCCAACTATTCAGTCTGGAAATACTTTACTTGACTTTCATGGGTAAATCAATAAAAAAGGATACTTTCCTGACATCTTCAATTATATGAATCATTTTTAACATTCTCAGAGTGCTGCGATGGACTTTTTATGTCTTCTGCCTGTAACTTAAAACAAGTAGGGAACGATAGTTTATTTTGTTTCGGCAGACTAAAAATGTTGTAACCTAGGTACTTCACAGATAGCAGAATGAAGATGGTGTCTGAAGATAGAGAGGATTAAACCCTGAAAGTACTGAAAATTTACTTATGTGTTAGTTGACAATTTTTAATCAGTCACAAAAATTGTCTTGGAAATTTTTCCAGCTACTCCCACAAAGATTAAGAGGCCATCTTCTCTAGTCTTTAGGCCTTTAAATCTTATGCCAAACAGCCTTAAATATATATTCTATGGATACTTATGATGGGATAGCAGGAAAAAAATTATAAGTAGAAATAGCATCATACCAGTATTTAGGAGTTTGACTACACCCACATAATTTATTTCTTACAGGGTTCTTGTTAATCAATGCTCTAGTACAGCTCTCTCCATTGTACCTTTCCCTGTAATATAATCCAACATATTAAATCTACATAAAACTCCAAAAGAGAACACCTCATTGTTATAATTTTAGCCATACTGATATTTTTTTTCTTGCTACTCCATTTTCTTCTTATGTATTTATTTTGTTACTTTCTTAGAACACTCCAAATTCTGATTTTCATTTTCAGTGTGTCATCAGGCAGAAAGCCACACATTTATCTTGATTTCACAGAATTTTCAGATTAATACTGATGAGCAATGAACTGAACACTCAGAGTCTGAAAGAAGACACATCTAATTTTAAATCAGTTAAAGTGAACTAAAGTGGTATATTAGTAAAATTTCTTACAATGAAATATGATGAGATTCTAGATCAGATCTCTTAGTACTTTCAAAATTTGACTTCAAAATATCAGAGATGGGTTTCTTCATGCTCTAGGCAGGGATAAGTTAACTATGATCTCCATCTATTAATCTTCTGCTATGAAGGTTACCTTCCCTCATATGAGTTCTTCTTCCAGCCCTCTCCATGTAAACCCCATAATTTCAGTGTTTTGACACTCAAGTTCTTGTATCTTTCCCCACCAGTAATACACAGGTATGGATGAAAGCCCTCTAAAAATTTTTACAGTGAAAAGGAAAAATAGCAGATTAGGTCAACAAAGACAATATATTTTGGCTCATCTGAATTATGAAGTATGGGGAGAGCTTAAACAAAACTATTTTCACTGGGAAACAAAGTTCAGCATAACTAAATAAAGACTATAGTATAACAAGGATTGATAAAGCTCTTACCTTCATGATTCGTGTTTCATGGTGGTAAGAGCCTTAACATTGGCTATAAGAGTGATGAAAATTACCTTCTTTCATTTTGGATGGAAATCAATGAAAGGAAGCCTGGGTAAAAAGTTTATTTCTATTCAGAGTTGTAGGATCAGGGCAGGGGGGGGAGGGAAGACATTTATAAAGAATCCTGGCATAGGCAATATTATTTGGTCTTCACTTACTTCTACACAAATCTGTACTGGAAAGTCATTCACTTGCACTAGACCACAATTAGAAGAAACCCCACAGAAACCAATCTAATGAATGGACAATTAAAAAGTAATGGATGATGATGCTGCATATAAAATAAAGAGTTTGGAAAGCAATTTTTCCTCTTTCACAAATCAAGAACTACTGCATCTCTCTCTGTTTTAGCCTAGCTGTCATGATGAGGCCGTTGTCTTCTATCTGGTAGCACAGTGTGTGTGAGCCACTTAAACTCCCTGACTTATATGGCGATAGATCAGTCTTGCTATTTAAATGCTCCATGTTATTATGCATGCAAACAGCCCCCAA
The DNA here is from genome assembly GCA_024605025.1 of Megaceryle maxima. Lineage (NCBI taxonomy): Eukaryota > Metazoa > Chordata > Aves > Coraciiformes > Cerylidae > Megaceryle > Megaceryle maxima. Next base: position 31,084 of record JANHGN010026435.1, read on the forward strand.
AGTAAAAGAAAATACAAATTAATTCAAATTATACTCCTGACTGACTTCAAAGTAACTAGTCAATGTGACAATTGCACAAAAATGCTGGAAATAATATTTCATCACAAGGATGAAAAAAAAAAGACCCCACCCAGATGAAGTCTTATGTTATGTATTAAATCTCTGCATTGTTATTAATATCCTCACCTACTACATATCATCAGTATACTTCTGAGGTACATGTTGTTTTTCTATAGATAGCTGAAATTATGGTGGTGTCTTAGTTCTGATCTCTAGAAACTGGATTGAGATCCCACTGCATTTTGGATAGCTCTTTCAGTAGTTCTTTACTAGACTTTAAATATTTAATTATTTTTTTAAAAAATTTTTACAAAGAGAACATCTTGGACTGAAATATCCTGCCTTGCACATATCAGCATTTTTTATTTGACAATCTAAATATATTAGATGCATGCTAATTGAAAAACCTAACCTATAACTGGATAAATCATAACTGCAATCATCAAAATATCTCCTGCTTTCAGGGGGATTCTATCAAGCCTAAAAGCATTATTTAGGAGTCTACAGAGTTGTTTCTTTGAATAAATAACATTGAGCCTTTTCTAAGCAAAAAGAGTAGACTTCTCATCTGAAAACTCCTATTCCAAGGTTTCTTATTCATTTGCCTTATTTTTATTATAGGTCTATAAAACAATTAATATCTGGTTCCATAATGCAAGTTATTAATTTTCTCCTTCAATAAATCAATTGTATAAATTAGATATTTAAATAACTTTATTACATTCTTTAACATTTTGCAGGCATTGCCAAAACAGCTTTCAACCTTGATCCAGCTGTGTAATGTCAAAGAACAGCAAAATTATTTTGGTTTTGAAAATGATTGTGAACCAAAATCCAGTCTGGAATTCTTAGTGACATACCTCTTCTCTCTACTTAAGAAATTTTATTATTTCATAGCTGATATAGATTAAGTCCTCTGACTAGAAGATTGGACTGGATGATGCTGCAGGATTGATGACTTGCATTGACTCTGAATATTAGATATTACCACAGAATATTTAGCTAAGTGGAATTTATTGGTACTGAATTAATTGTTTTGACAGGATAATGACATATGCACACTTTTTATCAACTTTTTGAAAGCATATTGTGCTGCACAGTGAGCTATGCTGTGACTGGTATAACACAAACATTTTCCATACCAAAGGCAGCTTTTTGTAATCAAATTCTGCAATGAATAGATGCAAATGCTGTACCTCAATTGAAAATTATCAGCTAGTTTCCTAAGAACAGAAAAATACTTGTGATATTAGGAATGTAAAACGTCCAACTAAACTGAAAACTGGGCACTGAACAGGCTGCCCAAGGGGGTTGTGCAGTCCCCTTCTCTGGAGATGTTCAAAACCCGCCTGGACACATTCCTGTGTGACTTGATCTAGGTGATCCTGCTCTGGTCAGGGGTTGGACTAGATGATCTTTTTAGGTCCCTTCCAACCCCTAACATTCTATGATTCTATGACAAAGCTGTACATAAAGTTAAAATGTTTCTGCATCAGGTACAGCTGTTTCAAACAAGATTTGAGTACCCACCTTCACTTTATAAATCAATATATTTTACAGCCTATAAGCTAAGTCTTTGTTGTAGCATAGACAATAGTTATAACTGGAAACATGAAGTTAATTGGATAAAGAGGACAGCACCCTTTTGTAGGTGCAGATGGCTCCTAGTAAGTTTGAAGAAGCATGGAGGATTTGGTTGTCCTCAGAAAGGAGAAAATGCATAGCAGTTGGGCTTGGGAGTCTGAAAAGAAACACATATTCTTTCTTAATCCAAAGAAGATGTTTAGCACGCAGCTTTTCTAGCAGGTAGCTTTCTAAAAGTCAATGGAAAATGCCAGCCCAAATTTATTTCCTTTCAAGAATATTTTCTCAACTTCACTCTGTTAACTAAGCTGCTGCTTACTAATGTCTGGGAAAAGAATTTTGACATACTCTATGCTACTTGTGTTCTCAGTTACAAAGGGAAAAACAAAGAGGTTGTTGAAAAAATTGTACGTATAATGTTAACTATGAGGAGAAATCTCTAAACTTCATTCATACTAAGAAAAAATGCACAAAATGCCTCTAAGTTTCTGTTATCCATTGCTTTCATGCCACAGTGGTTCTATCCTTGGTTAGCAAGTACATTTAAACCATTACACAAGGATAGAGGTGGATAAAATTTTGTAGATCAGTATGATATAGAAGACTGGTTCCATGAAACAAAAAATTTAGGGTATCAGTCATCTAATAGACAATTTCACAATACTGTACCTTATGCAAAGATAGTTTTATTACACTGTATTTGTTGCATTTATATATGATGATATGATAAAGTATTAACTGTTGAAATTAAAAAGGAGA
>JANHGN010026436.1:1427-77841 GCA_024605025.1 Megaceryle maxima
GAACATACATTAAAAAAAACTGACAAAATTTTTAAAAAATATTATAAAATACAAAAAGGAAAATAAAGTTGCTGGTCAGTCTTAGTGTTTTACAGTATTTGAGAAAAAACAAACAAACAAAAAAACAACAAAAAAAAAAGAAAGAACCAACAAAACAACTGTTACAGTTATTGCTGGGAGGAATTGACAGAGCAAAAACTTAGTTTTTTGTAACGATGTCACATGCAAACAAAATGAGAAACAAAGAGAGTCAAATGGTTTGCCTCATTCTCCAAGAGCCACAACTCAAGCTGAACTGTGAAAGTGGTTTAACACTGTATCCTAGGCGATCTTTTTTTCCTCCTTTTTTTTTTTTGTTTTTGTTTTTGTTTTTTGTTTTATTTATAGTCTGATTTGAAACAATCAGATTCCAGTTGGTTAATTTTAGTTATGTAACAACCTGACATGATGGAGGAAAACAACCTTTAAAGGGATTGTGTCTATGGTTTGATTCACTTAGAAATTTTATTTTCTTATAACTTAAGTGCAATAAAATGTGTTTTTTCATGTTAGTATGTCTTTTTTTTTTTTTTTTTTTTTTTTTCTATTTCTTGTTGTTAATTTAATCTCACATACCCTACGCAGGGCAAAGCAGGTCAAGCTGCTCATCTTACTGGTAGATGCTAAAATATGTCACACAAGTTTTTATGTAACCCTTCCACAAACAGGTGTGCAAGTGTCCTCTCCCCTTCAGTTGCTGTATAGGATTTGTGAGATGAGCTTCACAGGCTGGAAAGCCTGTCCTGTCCACTAAGAACGTGTCAGGATTTGACTCTGGAGGGAGTTAGCTATAAAAAAAACCGCTCAAGTACATAAACTTCTTCCTGTTACTGCATCTTACATTGAAATGATGTTTATTGTTTATGGATTTCGATCAATGGATTGCAATCTGACAGCAGAGAATAAATTCATAAATACAACTAAAAATCAAAGTTAGGATTGTAGGAGAGCTTGTAATAAAGCTTTTGAAGAAGAAAAAAACAAAGCACATCATTCCAGATCAGTCCTACAGCAGTTTTATCAGTGCTCTGAAACCAAGGTAAGTCATCAGCTGTCTCAGAAACTTACCACTTGAGCGTCCGTTTCTCTCTCAAACCACCTTGACCAAAATCACTGGTTTCTTCTGTGTAAGTCTCTTCTGTCAGGGCACAGCATTTACTTGTTTGTGACAGTTTTCTACAGGCAACATTAAAGAAAACCAAAACATTAGAAGAGAAAAATACATGGATGGAATAGAAAAATATTTATATACTTATACATCTATGACTATGCTATTCAAATGTAGTTCCAATCCCAACATTATGCAAAACAACACTGAAGGATCACGCTTCCATCTGGCCTCTAGAGATTAAAAAGCCATTCAAAATGACTGAGCAGCTACAAATTGTAAAAAATCTGTTCATTGACTCGGTGTTGGATGGGGGGGGGAATCACAGCAGGCACAAGACATATAAAAGCTATGATCGCCTTGGTATTTATGTAAAAAACAATTAAAAGAGCTAATCCTCTCCTAAAATGACAGTGAGATTGTCAGGAGTTCACGTTGTTCTGCTGAGAATGCAGCCAGGACTCCCAGCCCCCTGATGACAGACAGTAGTACATCAGTCTGCGCTGAACTACTTAGGAACTGAGGATGAAAATAGAAGGGTAAAAATGTGAATATTTTATGCAGGCAACAGAGCAATAGCTTTTAGGATTATGTAATTTTCTTCCGTGATATGCAGAAATTGCAACAAGATGTTTCCAAAGAGCAAAGGCACGGGCCTGGCAGTGCAGGAGAATAAGAGATTTCTGAGTACCTTTGTGCTGGAGGGCAGGAATACAAATGGGGGCAGAAGAGTGAAATGGCAGATGAGGAAAACTAACAAATCCAAATCAGTTCAAGCTGTGTTTAAGTACACTTTATGCAGCCAATATGACCAGGAGCAAAATGTGCTTAACCAGAATTGAGAAGTTTTCTGGTTGATAGTGTAGTTTCAACACTATCTTATGTTCAAATTAATTCAGAAGAAGTTGAACCTGTTAAGCAAACCACACATACAGCTTCCTTCATCCCAGATTTAGGTTAAAAAAAAATTACTGTCTGCAAAGTCAAGATATGATAGACTGACACATGAAATACAAGATCCAATGCAGTCCTTAAAAATTACCTTTTTTTAAAAGGCTTTCCCCCTTTACTAAAACAACTTTACAAAGTTAATTGTGTCAGTGCTCTAAAGGTTTCTATTTTGTGAAGTCTGTTCAGGTTTGTAGGAGTTGATGTTGCTTATGAGACATCTGAACAACATAGTTCAGTAAGTATAAATTGGGTAATTTCAATGACAACCTCTCAAAAATGGGCCTGTAGTAAACACATTGTGTAAGAAACTGTTCAAGCAGTTTTTCTTTATGGTCTCATTACCACCTTTAAGTTGACACACTCATCATAACACAGTTCACTTAGTATGAAGTCTTCAGTTTGGCAGCACATTCTCCAACTGAGGCTGTTTAGGAAAGATCTTCATTTTGTGTAATTAAGATTTTGATTTTAAGGTGGGTGGAGTGGTTTTTGGTTGGTTGGTTTTGTTTGAGTGGGGTTTTTTGTTTTTTTTAATAAAAACATTTAAGAATAATAGTATAAGACTATAACTGCTTTATGCTCTCAATGTGCAGGCAATTCCTGAATCTAGTGGCTTAGTTACCATAAGCTATGTCAAAATAGCTGCAGCTATCCTAGACAAGTAATTGCTCTAGTGTTTCTGGCATCTTATCCTCTTGTTTTAATGCTGATTTCCTTTTTCCTTTTTGTTTTAGCCCCAGAAAGAGCTTCCTCATTTTCTCCTGTATCTGAAGCCAAGTAAACAAAATAGGAAAGAAATAAAAATGTTTTATTCTTAGTGGACATTGATTTTAGCTAACAGTAAGTCAGAACCAGCACTGCCACTTCCTCCGTCAGCTTCTTCCTACAGTCTCAATTATTCAAGAGATAAGACCAGATCTTTAACAGCTCTGTCTACACCAATTTGTAGTTCAGATCAGCAGCTCTCCCAACAGATCACAGTGCTGCCCCGGAGCACACAAACAGGATTCCTTCAGGGTGCAACTAAACCTGGAGCAGCGCTCCAGGAGTACACCCCAGGCACACTAGTGGAGCGTGTGGGACCAAACCACAGCTGGTCCAACACCTCAAAAATACATCCATGTGGACATTAGGTCCTCAGGACAAACAAATTGGTGTTAGAGCTCTGCTTCAACTGCACTGATTGCTAGTGCAGGTGTAACCTTCAAAAAACCCTCCCCTTGGCTCCTGATTCATAAGCAGCAACCAGCTCCCATCCAAACAGCAGCACCACAAAAACAGAATCCTCCTGATACCACTACAGAGGTTTTGCCAGAGAACAAGTTCAGATGCTTTCAACTCTCTGCAGGCTGATGGAGAGATTCTTCCTATTGGCTAATGGAATCCAGTTTAAAAGAAATACAAATCGCTCACTGTCAGCCTGGCCAAAATTTTCTACCAGCAAGTCAACACCTGCATCATTCAGAAAAATAAATTAATTTCTGTAATTAGATAGTCAAAAGAACTGGGTTATAACAAGAAAAAAAAGGAAAAGCCTGCCAGTAATTCCTCGAGTCACTTGGACCAAACCACTGTCAATTAAAGGGTGATATCCAAAAATACTGACCGATGAATCTTTAATAAATGTAGGGATATTATTTTCTTTCCCTCCTGTCATTTTAGCTACAACCTTGATCCCCGACATTGTGCAAAGATACACATGCTATGTGATGATGTTTAGTATTTTATGATGATATACGATGTTTATGATTATACATGAAGTATGTGATCTATATGATAGACACCAGGGTTTTCAAACTTCATCTAAAAATGGCACATACAATTTCTCAAACACCTCTTCAAGCACCAGTGCAGGTTTATAAATACAACAGATGTTTTAACAGAAAAGCTGTTCCAGATCCCTTCTGAGACACAGTCTGACAAAATAGGTGTCACCAAAAAGTCAGCAGCCAGTACAGGCTCTTGCTCCCTGTTCAGATTGCCAAATGGCCCAGCAGCTGGAGCAGTACTTCAGAGAAAAGAAATGGTGCATTGTGCTACCACGGGTACACGCTGCTGAGGGGAATTGCTGCAGCACTCTGTGTGCCTGCAGCTGCCTCAGAACCTATAGCTCTATGCCCCTGAGTACTGCATTGCTCTAGCCTGGATGGGACATAAGAGCCCTATAAAGCCCTAGCTACGATGGGATAGAATCTCCCCACCAACTAGAGATGGCAGAAATTATTAGTTACAGAAGTTGCCACTCAAGAGCCTGGGGGCACAGAAGAATCCAGCTGTGTTTCTAAGCTACACACTATACAGGTCAACTGAGACTTGCCCAAAGGCATCCTCCATCTCTCCTTTGTCATCACCTCTGCCTTGCTTAGCTCCAACTTCAACTGCCTGGTCCCGGCTCATAAGCTGATTTTGTCCAGCCCTACGTGGTAGCAATAATTTTGGTGAAAGATAAGCAGAGGTATTCTGCATCACTGTGCTGCTGGAATCTATGCTGTACTTTCTGCCACTTTCTGCACGAGGAGAGGACAACCTCAAGTCTCACACTGAATTCTTCAAGGTAGCACACGAAGAGGAGAAGGCATCATTCAGCCTAGAGTGACAGATTTATCATCAGCATTGCTAAAATGATTTCCACTCTGAATCTAGAATGAAAATAATATTCTAGACCTGGTGCAATTAGGTAAGTTTCAAGTTGACTTCAGTTCCTTATTTTTCCAGATAAGAAGCTTTTAATGCCACAGAGCTGATCTGGCCTAGGTTTCTTCATGCCTGCAAAACAAGCACATCCTAAGAATCTTCACAGGTTAAGTAGGATTGTGAATCTTGTTGCCCAGAAGCTGGGAGAGGTCATGGTCTATAGACAGTAAAAAAACATGGAAGGTCTATGTCAGCTGGATCAGAAATGACCTATGAAATTCAGAGAAAGGTGGGTGCAATTAATTTGGGGCTTTTTCTGTCCAAGAAATCAAAACTGTAAGTCCTACAACAGCTAGCGTGGGGTATTTCATCATTCTCATCAACAAAGCAGAGGAGTAAGCATCCTCTATGAAGCCTTTAGTCTGGCTGCCCTATAATTGAGGATACGACCGATCATGGTAGCTCGAACATGAGCTTCTCTCACCTAGGGCGGGTTGTTTGATGGGAAGATGAATGAAATGCTCCCGGACATTCTTCTCCTGTCTGGCTTCTCACGTCAGCTGGTCAGATGTCTGAGATGCAGGCTTCACAGGGTGCTTACCGTGTACTATTCAAGACTGCTTTGTTCTTTTAATTTAAAACAGGAAACATGGCATGTAGAAGATCCAAAAACTTCAAAGGCGGTTTCCATTGCCAAAGGAGTTGCATTTCAACTCAAGTTCATTCTCTGGATTAAATATTCAAATCTAACAGTGTGGGAAAGTTGCTCACACCTTTGAGAGGATTGACAATTTCTAAGGGATAGAGCAATTCGGATTAGCTGGCTGTAAATATCAGTGTGGTAAACTGAGCAGTACAACTGTTCCTAAATGCAGGTTTTATTTTGAGCTCCTCAGCTTCAAATTATTTTCTAATAATACCACAGTTTTGCAGGTACAAAACCAACACAGAACACGTTTCCTTTACTCTGATACACAGAAGATCAGAGTACTGCATTTCCCCTCTCTTTTCAAACTGTGATTTGCTTTTAAGTTTCCTGATACATTTCATTGTCGATTTTACATTTTCTCATCATAGTTTGGAAAAAGGAAGAACTCAAAAGCTGCAGACTAGACAGAGCTCCAAGAATGTGCCTTCAGACAGTTTGCTGCTACTTGTCTGCTTTGGTATTCCTCCTGTCAATTGCAAGTTGACAGGAGTGGTTCAATTAACCAGCATACCACATTTTCCCAAACAAACACGTTTTACAGAAACATGTTATGTTGTTGTCCCCAGGGGAAAAGTTTCTTTAACTTTTTGTTGGTGTTTCTATTGCCTCTTTAGCACATGCTTTAGGCATGCACTAGATGCTTGCTGTCTTTACCATTCTGCTGACTACTGCCAAGATTCAAATACACATTCATCCAAAAGGATGCAGTAACATGTTCCTTGTGTCCACTCTTCAGTCTCACATTTTTACATTTCAAAACCAGATAATTGATCTGTCTAGATTTACCTGTTCACAGGCAGTCATTTACCAGCAGAACAAGCTCTTGAGACCTCACTCTTTATCACTGTTGGCCATATGGCAGAACAGGAACAAGCCAGGGCAGAGAAGCAGTAAGGTAGGGGAACGCTGTATGCGAGATATCACTAATGTGGTCACCTGTTAGTATAACTAAATAGGGTATGGCTCCACTAAGCCCACAGGTCTCCAATTTGAGTAGAAAAATTCAAGAGTACAGCCTATCTTTTAAAAGGCTCACAGCACATATCCATTTCTATACATACATTTCACATCTCAAAACGCTTCAGTTTTGCATATTTTTAAAAAGACTTGACGACTACATAATCTTTCTGTTTTCTTCTAATTGCTTCCCTCATTTTCTCCTTCCTTTAGCATTCACACTTCAGCTTCCTTATGTTTCACTTCCTCCTTTGTCCCGTTCCCTATGTTTTTCTTTTCATGTTTTACCATTCGTGTCTCTATTTTTCACATTTTTAAAAATCTTTATCTTTCTCCATTCATGGACGACTACTCTGCTTAAAACTGTCACAGCCAGCTTCTCTCTTCCTTTAGCCCGAGAGCTGAGTTGGTGAGCTAGAGCCTTTTTCTCACCACTCAGTAGATACACAAAAGATACACAAGACAGATGTGAAGGAAATACGGGGTGCTCAGAAAAAATTATTCCTCTGCTTCAACATGAAGGATCTAATAGTTGTATATCTGCAGTCCACAAATTACTTAAATGCTCCGAGCGCAATAGGATCAGACCCTCTAAGCACAGGGTGGTCTACCACCAATTTCACAAATAACTGAGCAACAAGCATAGCCTAATTCAATACTCATCAGGCGTTTCCCCTTCTGCTTTCTGCCAAAAAGAGAGTATTTTCTTTCAAATTCATGTTTCCTTGCTCCTTAGGAAATCTAGTGTGTAAAGGCAAGCTTGAAAATATTCCTTGCTATGAAACATGGGTGACACAAACCATGATTCAGGGCAGAATTTGGAAGTTACTTCTGGTGGCAAGCCTCTAGACAGATTCACCTCTTGACAGAAACTATCATCCCAACAGATGCTTATTTCATAAAGCTCTGTATAAATAAGAATTTGAGGCTGTAAATGAACCTATATTCTAAACTTAACGACAGTGGCTGATATTCCTTCCGGTACTACCTACACAGCACAGCTGGGATAGCACGGTCTGTCAGGGTACATTAGGAAGAATACATAAACCACGTCTAAAACGATCTAAAGCACATTGCTCACCAGTTCTTAATATGCAATGACAGCATAAGCAATAAAAGCTCCAGAGCCAGGGTATGATGTGACTTCATACCAGGTATACTACCCTGGCACTGGCGAAATTTAACTTTAGTGTTAAATTTCACTACGATTCAACTGCAGTGACACAACATATCCAACTGAAAAAAGCCAGGGACATCCAGCACTTCTCTGAGACTTGGCTTCTGCATAGAGTTAAACCAGTGTAGCTTAATTCAAAAGGATAAGCAGCTATTAATAAGGATACAAACTGTGTCCAAGGCAACAAAGCCACAGATAAGACATCTTCATTTTTGCAGAACAAAACCAACCAAACAAAACCCACACAACAACAACAACAACCTAAACCAACAAAACTCAAACCTAAATCCCCATAACTTTCATCTCTCTGTTTCATTTCTGCTTAATGATGTTAACAACTGTAGGTGACCTGCTGTCCTTGCAAATGCATTCCCACCCTTCTGCAGCCTGAGCCCTCTGTATGCTGTATTCATAGACTGTATGGCTGCATTTGCCCGATGAGAAAGAGAAATAGGATTTGCCTCACATTTTTGTTTTTATTTTTTTATTTTTGCTCATTCTATTCAAGCATTTTGCTCTTGCTTGTTGGTTTTTGGGTTGGGGTTTTTTGTTGTTGTTTTGTTGGGGTTTTTTTAAACAAACAGCACAGAACAGCAACTACTGCACTTCCCCACACAGCTTGAACAAAGCTGATGATAGACGAGTGTTGCTGTTTATCATTTCCAGGCTGAAAGATCATTGGATCAGGGAAAATAAATTGGAATTAGGCAGAGGTTCAAAGTCCAAAAAGCAGGATACATGACTAGCATTGCATCTGAAATGCCTGAGGTAAAGAAGCCTTCCCCACTAACAATCAGACTAGTACTCCATACAGCAAATAGGAGCCACCAAGTAGCATACAAAGGCAGTTAAACCTGACAGTAAAGGAAGCAGAAACTCTTCCATAGACATCAGGGAATGTACCAGAGAAGGAAAAAACCCATGGGCCTATCAGCATATTCTGCCTCGCTCTTGGAAAATCCACACAATACCCTGCTCATGCAATCTGATTTATCAGACAGTGCAATGCAGACAAAATGGAAGACAAGAGTTCCTTTAATCTTCAACTCTCCAAACAAATTACGCTTTCTAATTAATACCTGAATCCAGTTATTTATGCACACAAACTGGAGCTTACATTTTTTCTGCATCACAGACGCGCTCTTTCCCCATCCACCCAGCTACAAGGAGCACACACAGATGCACCTCCAGCCACTGACCTTTCCATCTGGGCTGCCCACAGCCACCACACGCCCAACAGACTCTCTGTAAAAGGATCTCGCTCTCTCCATGGCTGCTCTCTACAGATTCAGGATGTTGCCCATAAAGATTATTCTTCCTATCACTTTGGCTTTTGGTGAAAGCTGTATAGGTGAGACGAAAGACATGGCTTCGCAGGCCTGAGAATGGGAGAACTGTTCTTTTAGTTGTGTGATAAATGGGAAGAAATCATCTCAGTCATAAAATAAATGAAGTAATGTTAGCAATATCTCATACTAACCCAAAATTTACCTTGCCTGCATTTTAGGACGCTTCCCCTGTACTAAGGTAATAGGTACAGAGACAAGTGCCTGTGAAGTTCAAGGGGTATTTTTCCCTCTCAGGAGGGGTGGCTATTTCAATCTGCTCTTCTTACAAAGTGTAGAAAACCTGCTTTCATGTAGCATGTGTCTCAGCTCAGGATATCAATTATGCACTACTCTTAGAAAGCAACGTGGGTTTTGGAGAGCCACTTTCGTTCAGAAGCCTGCTGTGGGATGCGGCACGTCTTCTGACGTCCACGTTTGGTAGAGAGAGCATCTCCCTGCCTAAGTTTCCATCTCATATCTTCTTAGGCATTTTCCGGCATCCACCCAATGTGCATTAAACAGTGAGCAATTGAGAGTTCAAGCAAATGATATGGAGGAATGGATAATTAGCCCCTAGGAACGCATCCAGCTACAGTTATATTCCATGAAGGTTAGAGGCCCAATTCTTCCTCATTTAAATCTGATATTGAAGGAATTTATAGAGCTTTATCCAAGCTACTAATTTGCAATTTTACTGCAAACAATTTACAATCAAATGAAGTGAAAGCTAGAAGCAAAGAGTACATTAATGATTTAATTTTCTTTTGCATTTCTCTTCATTTTATCTTCCAGTGAAGACCAATCTTGAAAAAATTGGATAATAGGCTAGTAAATAAATACAACCTTTTTCTCTTTTAATTATTACTGCATAAAAGCTGAATTGCTGGTATGAACTACAGCGTTGTCTTCTGCTAAGGACAGTCCTGTGTGACCAACCTCTAGCAACAGAAATTGGGAAAACACTGTTTGTCAGACTGAAAATTCATGCTCTAACAAAGCGGTACAAAAAGCATAGCAGGATCTGGATATAAAATACAGTGTTCTGGGCTAGCAGTATGCAATTTGTCAATTATACAGCCACGTGCACTATAAGTTGGTACTTAAAAATATCGTAACTGCTCTGTCAAAAGGACACGTGAATGTCAAAGCAGCTTTTGTAATACTTCACTAGAGCTTCATCTACACTAAGAGAGATGTAGGTGCAGCTACATCAGTGAATTATTTTTTTAATAGATTTAGAGGCAATCCAAAGGCATTGGTCAAGCGCCAAACCTCAGCCTCAGGGAAGGAGGTCGGACAGGTGGCTGTTTCACAGGACAGTGGTCAGTCTGAGGCTTGCTCCTAAGAGAGACACCCGGCTGCCCTCCGGAACTGGCTCCAGTGCTGAGCTGATCTGCTGAGACAGTCGGAGAACTGACATTTTTAGAAACAGTTAATTTTCTGGAGGTTTAGTGATCTGAGGTGGCTCAAGGGGGTCAGCTAGCTGCCAACACATGGGAAGCGAATGGCCAGGAGCAAGGCAGGTCTGCCTCTCCCAGCATCAGAGAGACACTAAAACCTCAGGAGACACGGAGTCGGGCTAATATCCCAAAAGCTGTTGGAGAAAGTGGGGGTGCTACGTTCATCTCAACTCCTTCCATTCCCACATCTCCCATCTCACTTGTTCTCATGCTCACCTGATACCCAGACCCAATTCTGATGGTTAAACACCTCTGGCAACAGTGATCAGTCAGATCAACTTAGGAGCTCAATCCATGTCCTCTGACCACTCTAACCATCTTGGCAAACATCTCCTTAACACTGGACCAGATTGAAGGTTTTCCTTAAGAAGTGATCTGAAATTTTGCCCTAACCTAAATGTCCATGGGTAGACGATCAGCACAAACTCTGAACACCAAGATACATGCCCCTGTTATATAAAGAAAGAAAGAAACCTTCTAAAGGAATGTAACGCCTGAAGAGACCTTTTATGCTCGAGATACCTTAGCCTGCCTGTCCTCAACACAGCCACCTCCGCAGAGAAGAGGACTCGGGTGTCTATACAGCAAACGTTCAAACTCATCTCTGTGCACAGTTCCATTCATTTGCATGATGCCACATGGGAAAGCAGAAGGCTGCTGTAGAAGCAGAAATCCCAGGTGCTGCTGAGAAGCTGTTCAATTTCTGGGTGCCTCCAGGTATAGCTGCACCACGTCTGCTCATTACGAGCCCAAAAGAAATGCACAGGAAGAACCTGCAGTTACAGAGCGTGATCCCAGCATAGAGGAACAAGCCTGAGCCCTGCTTAAGAAATGTGCAAATGTGAAATTGCACAATGCTGAGACACATATTTGAGCAGAAAGTTGGGCCTGGCCCAACTTGGCTGAGTGAAGTAAATCAATATGCCATCAAGAAGAGTAACTCAGCAAGGTAAGAAGAAATTTTGTTTTCAGAACACTCTCTCCAGCAGTTTGAAATCAAAATGCTTTCTTCTAGCTAAGCAAACATGACACAAAGCATTCCTCTGATCCAGAAGCATATGACAGAAACCCAAGATGCAATAAGCACTTTTCCATGAGCATCCTCCTAAGCTGACAAAAGAGGCAGCGAGAACCTGTACAGCTGAATCAAGCATTAGTATCCAGAAATGAAACAGGTTTCTGCCCAGGTCTTTCTGGGCTCGGAAAAAGAAAAAAACAACTGAATTTGGATAACTTGAGCAGAACATTAAATACTACATCAGTCAGCAAAGAAAAGACATCAATTCCAACATCCAAATACCCGTCAAATTATTGTCAGAACTGATTCACAGAATGTCTAGGTTGGAGTGGACTTTTAAATACAATCTAGTCCAATCCCCCTGTGACAGGCAGGGACATCTTTCACTGTATCAGGTTGCTGAAAGGTCCATCCAAGCTGACCTTGAACACTTCCAATGAAGGGGCATCCACAAGTTCTCTGGACAACCTCTTCCAGTGTCTCATTACCCTCAGCGTAAAAAAATTTCTTCCTCATGTCCAATCTAAATCTACTCTCTCTCAGTTTAAAACCACTGTGCCTTGTCCTGTCACTACAAGCCTTGGTAAAAAGTCTCTCTCCACCTTCTCACTAATGCTCTCACTGGAAAATGCTATGAGGAATAGGCTAAGGAAATGCAGACTGGAAAAATATCCTGAATGCCTAAGAGAAGAGACCAGTGCCACAATGGGACTTAGGAAGGCAGCAATCTCAACTAAAGATAAAAGGAAGATGCCTCTTGAAAAGCAAGTAAATAGATAGAAATGATGAAAATTGACGTATTTATCATCTCGTATGATGCAGGATCATTCACCATGGTATAAAAAGAACGAAGAGAACACAAGCTGTAATAAGCCTGGCAGCACTTGTACAATTATGAAGGGCTGCATGAAGTACGTGGCCCTGAGCTGAAGCCTGTGCCCTCCTAAGAAGGAGCACCTGGGGAGGCAGCAATGTTGATCATTAAATCTCACCACAGAACACTTGGCAAAGACAGGGAGTAACGTGCGGTTGCAGTTTTAAATCGGCCGTTGCACTCTGCTACCCAACTTGGAGCTGCTTCGTGGTGGTCCAGCCTTCCAGCATAAAGCAGAGGAGCTGAAAGATGCCAACTGTCAGTGGCCCCAGGGCTCATTACAGCAGTCACAGGCCACCATAGGTTTTTCTCAGGTGCAGAGATTACCCAGATCTCTTCTCTTTCAGCCTTCCCTTCCTTGCAAACACCTTTGTGTGCCCAACCATCAACCAAAAAGCTTTCTGCTACTCGATAAATGTTTTAATCATTCTCTGTGCTAAGAGCTTAAATTAGCTATCTCTCTTAAGAGTTTACATTAGCTAACTTGCATTTTGGCACCAGGGCAGGGCAAAAAAATTGTCAGAAACTACCTGTGAAAGATATTTGTGAAGCACAGATTTATCAACTGCTTTGGCGCCAAATTATCAAATGAGAGCTTAGGCTGCACGGGCAGAAGCATAAGTGGAAGATGTACATATATGTACAAGGGAAGAATTATTTTAGGACTGTGCGTTTGCTGTCAATCATCTCAACGTGGGAAAACAAAACATCCAAAGACCCTAACAGACCTAAAATGAAGAGGAAGTGAAAACAGCTTATATAAAATCCACAGATATTTGAAGACGTGAAACTAGGAATTTTGTGGGTTAAAATAAAAAGAAAGATCCAAGCATAAAGGGAAGACATTAAGAAAAATCAGATCATTGTGAGAAAGACACTTTACAGTAAAAATCAATAGGCGTGGAATGGTTTCCCAAAGCAAGCAGCTGAAGTTTGAAAAACCTTGGTTTTAAAAGTACATTAGAAAAAATATCAGAATAGCAATTTATATTTGAAGCTTGGAAAAATATGTAAGGCTGTGTTTTGCTGAGAATAGAAGCATACATGCTTTTAAAGCCCCCCACAAGGAAGTGTCTCACAGAGAATACGACATGAGGTAGAAACATGAGTCTAAAGCTTTTCCCATTTCCAGTATGCAGTTCTCTTTCCTTCTTCCAACAAACCAATATCGACTGTTGTTACCATGCAGCAAAGTGGGATATGTTCTACTGATGTGCAATTACTCTTTGGAACATAAACAGTACTTCTGACATGCCGCTGTAATCTCAGCTGTGGCCTCTAATGGAAGTTGTCTGCTTATTCCCATTTCCATTGGGATAGCTGCCTATGATGCAACTCCACTGTCAGTCTGGCCTAGATTGTTCCCCCAAGACCCCAGAACCATTCAGCATGTTGGAAAAAGTCATTTTAAGAAACATAGAAACGTAAGTACTTTATCCCTACTTGACTCCATGCCAAGGGAGTTGCACAAAAACCTTGGGATGTTTCACTGCTAAATATTATGTAACTGTTACCTTTTTCATTTAAAATCCTCAGTTGTTAAAAAACAAAACACAAAACCAAAACAAACAACAACAAAAAAGCCACAAACAAACCCCAATCAAAAAACAAAACCAAACAAAAACAACCCTCCTCCTAATTAGAAAAATCTTCACTCTGATAGTCCAGAAACTGCCACAACATAGTAAGATTTCTCAGTTTCTTTATCATCCACTCCTACAAACACATAATTTTTCATCCTCAGCAAAGTTGGGGTTTTTTTTTTCTCCTTGTTTCTTATGTAGTGGTGTAGTCAGACCTGTTCCCTTCTGACCCACTATTCTATGTCATTAAAAACAGCTCTCTACTATTGTAAGCACCAACATCCTTTAATCCCTTCATTAATTTAAATATATTCTAAAAGGCACTTAGCTCTCTACTGGGACTCCAAAACCACCACTCTATTAGGAGAGTCCTATAGAAGCTTCAATTTCTAAGGGCAAGACAACTATCACACTTATTCCTTGGAAGCATCAATACTGGTGGGTGTTTCTGCTGAGAGGCAAAAATAGCAGCCTTCTCTAGCTCAGCAGGAAGACCAAGGGCTGCAAAAGGAAGAGCCCATCTCTCATGACTCATTTTTGGAAGAGTTCTCACAGGTCTAGGGACAGTGAAGTCTCTAAGTGCCAGTACAAAAAGATGAACACATTTATTTTCTTTAATTGAAGCCTGAAAAGGTTTTTGGAAAGTAAGGAAGCGTCATTTACAGTATATAGCCAAAAGTTCTCAGCCAAAGATCTCCAAGGGCTTTAGAGAAATACCGGTATCATCATCCTCATTTTACAGATGGAAAAGTGAAAACCTGATAAGGTAATGCCAACGTCAGGGTCATCAATTCAACAGAGATTTCCTGGGATTGTTCACTAAGACACAAATCCATTCTTTATCTAAATTTATTAACAGGTAATGAAATTGAATGCAGAGAACTTGGCCTTGTTCTGAAAATATAAAAATTCTTGTAACGTTGGTTCTGTCTGTACAAAAAAATCAAGATTATATGCACTGCTCTTCTTATTCTCTATTTAGTTGTGACTGAAAAGTGGTTAGAGAGAAGAAGTGAGCTTAGCAAAATAAAGCACATTACTTAAGGCTTGCACAATATAATCATACTTTGAATTCTAGGGTGAAATTTCTGACCTAACTGAAGCTCATACTGATTTCAGTGGGGCAAGGTTTTCACCCCATAATGCATGGTAAAAAGGAAGAAAGATAACATTGCATAGGCACTTTAAAGAAGGGAGAGAAAAGTTAAGTCAATGAAGTATTTCATGAAAACTCAGTGAGCTCATTTCCCAGGCGAGCCAGATATCTGCTGAGCTTGCCTTAAAGGGCAAAAAGTAAAGTTGGCTTCACCTCCTAAATGTGGCCTGGGGCACAGTTAGGATGATTTATCTTAAGACAGTTTAAAAGCTCTTGGCTTATTCTGACTGAAGATCACATCTCCTGACAGGCAAAGATACTGAAGCACTGAGGTTAGGTCAGAACCTGGCCCCAAGACTCCAGAATAAAACAGAAAAGGCACATCACAAACAGCTAGAAAGATCAACAGCCTTCATCACAAAAAGCTATCAAACAACTTTGCTAAATAAAAGGGAGGCAGTAATACTAATTTAAAAAAGCATATTAATTGAAAGGTTGACATTTTCTTGCACACTATCTGACACCTACCAGCAAACAATTACAAGGAGGCGTAGTAAAAAGCATCAGCCTGATACAAGCAGCAATAACAACCTTGTAGGTGAGAAAAGTTTTTAAGAAAAGTCTTCAAAATCTTGTAGAAGACAAACAGATACTTAAAGAGCTGGAGAAAGGCAGATAGAGTAGGGAAAGAATAGAGAGAAACAGATTTCAGTGCACCTATCTGTAATTGCTGGCAAGGTTAGAGAACAACAAATATTTATTCTACAGACATGGAGAAGATAGCAAGGTGATCAGTGGCAGTCAACACAAACGACATCGTTCCAAAATTCTATGACACTACTGGAAAGCCTACCAAGGATGCCCTAACCTATCTCATACAACACTTACATAGTGAACCAAAGGGAATGTGAGTAATATCAAGCAGGCATATTCCTGGTTGGAAAACTGTATTTGAAGGACAGCTGCCACTAGCTTGTTGTTTTACTGAGACTCATAGAGTACAGTCATTTCATCAATGCCTTGGATGATGTAATTCACTTGCCACGCTCACAGACCATGTAAAGTTGCAAAGGGCAAAACCTGCTAGAGAACAAGATTAGAATCCCAAACAATCCTAAGAAAATGAAAACCTGGTCTGAAATAAATAGGATGTCTCAGTAAAGACAATTGCTAAGTATTATATTACAGAACTTGTCAGCAAGCTGAAGGTCACAACAATCAACTGCACAAATACTGGATGCAAAATGACCAGCTAGTAGACTGAAGAGGAACCTGTGGGGTTAAAATGTCTCAGAAATCAAACATCAATCAACACTGTCATGCTGCTGGGAGAAAAGAAATCCCCCACCCCCAATGCTAAGAGCTAACAAAGCCTCCTGCAAAGTAGTTTAGGACTCTTATTTCAAAAAATCCACTGGCTGTACACCACTTAGAATGTAGAGGCGAGAAGACAAGGATGAGCAATGTCTGGATAGAAGGCCCTTTGAGCAAACACTGAAAAAAATGAGAGAAGCTCCATCTGAGGAAGAGACTGGCAAGTCAGCATACATATAACATGCATGTGAAGTGTTGCTGCAAAAAGGAAGAAGTAAAATGTCCTCCATGTTCAAGGGTATAAGAAACCACCAGTGAATTAAATATGCTGCTTAGGGATATTGCTTAATGTCCATAATGAAAACCCCTTTGAAAAGGTTAGATAACTGTTGGTACCAATGTTTGAGGTACAGCTGAACTGCCCTGTAGGTGGGGGCTAAACAGATAATCTTGAGGTCCCTATTTTACATGATTATGATGATAAACCCTAGTTTTTAAAACACTGCATATGACTCATTAGGAATATGAGTCATTTTCAAATTACTATTTTCAATGTGTTTTCTCTCTTTAGAAAAAAAACAGCATTTTTATTGACTCTGGTTTGTGATATTCCCCCCCTCTCTACAGAAGCATTTCCTTTAGAACTTCTCACATCAGACACGCACACTTGAACAGTATGCAGTATTCATGACACTACCCTGGCTGAGGAAGGCATGGAGCCAATGGTACTCTTGAGAGCATAGGCAAGGGAGAAACAGGAGTGAACAGAGTCAGCAGTGCTTGTGGAAGGAGGGGAATGTAGGCTGGGAAGAGAAAAATGAAAGGAAAGGACCTGGGGCTACCCAGAACAGACCACAGATTAAAGAATTTTGAAGTTAGGGCAACACTCCAAACTTAAAGAAAAGTGGTCTGTCTTGTTAAAACACCCCACAGAGCATGCTGTTGTGTCTTTCCATGTTTTTTTCTCCTCTCTTCTCCTCACCCTCACCCAGGATAACTGGAGTACAGAACTAAGGAGTTAAATCCAGTTGGTGGCCAGTCACAAGTGGTGTTTCCCCAGGGTTCAGTGTTGGGGCCTCTCCTGTTTAATATCTTTATCAATGATCTGCATTAGGGGATCAAGAGCACCCTCAGGATGTTTGCAGGTGACACCAAGTTGGGTGGGAGTGTTGATCTGCTTGAGGGTAGGGAGGCTCTACAGAGGGACCTGGACAGGCTGGATAGATGGGCCAAGACCCACTGTATGAGCTTCAACATGGCCAAGTGCCAGTTCCTGCACTTGGGTCACAACAACCCCCTGAAACACTACAGGTTTGGGAAGGAGTGGCTGGAAGGCTGCATGGCAGAAATGGGCCTGGGGGTGCTGATTGACAGCTGACTAAATATGAGCAGCAGCGTGCCCAGGTGGCCAAGAAGGCCTGTATATAGAGTGCTTAGGGACAGGGTTTAGCAGTGGACTTGTTAGAGTGAGGTTAATGATTGGATCCTATGCTTATACTTGTTCTGCTTATTGAACAGGATCTTAAAATTGCATGAGGTGGAGGTGGGACTAGAAAACAGAAGTAGTTGAAAGCGAGCTTCCTTGGGAACCAAAGTCAGAGTAGCTTCAGACATTTATTCTTTTTGTCATGGGCTGCAAAACAGGAGCGTAGATGGAAACCAAGATTTTGTTTAGAACTTCTTTCCCGATGGTAGATATCCCATGCCTTCTACTTTCCTAAGCCAATGGTGGCAGAAGACCATGAAAAGAATAAAATTTCTACTCCCTTCTTAGGCACTTGGCAACTCTCCCTCCCAAATATACTGCTTCTTATTTAATTACCACTTCAAACAAAACTGCATTATATCCACAGTCAGTGCTTTGCTTTCCAGCAGGCAGAGCAACATTGTAAAGAAGATTTAAGGCGCATCACTTTAACAGCCATAGGAAAAGAATACAATATCCTTAGCAGAAAAGCATAGAAGAAACAATGGAGGTGTGACAGTTTGCTTAAAAAGGGAGTGCAGGGGAATTAGAGGAATTATTAGTAAGGACAGCAAAAGAGGGAAGGCCACACAGAAGTGAACAATGTGGATCTCGTCCCTTCAGCTTTTATGTTGAACATTGAAGGAGTAGGACTTAAACATCCTTCAAATTGATGGTAACATTTTATTCACACAGACGCAACACTGGAAGTAGTGCAGTTACTAAACTGAAAACACAGAACACATGGCACTTGCTGTCTCTTGCTATTTTACTTCATAAGCAGCAGCTACTACCTTATCTGCCTATCATTTTGCCCCCCCCCCATTGCTCTGCTGTTGCAAGGTCCCAACAATGCTACCATTACTCCAGAGGAGCAGAAAGGGCCTTAGGCAGTTTCTAGCATTTGTACCACTGTATTAGTAAAATCAGCAGAGGTTTATTTGACACACCTAATGCATCACCAGGCACAAGAGCCTTCTTTGCACTACACCACCTGCCACTCTGCTGTTTCTTCCAAAGCACTCAATGTATTATGGAAAGCAGCCATGAAATCACCTGAGATAAGCAGATATAGAAAACCTTTTTTTCCAAAGTAAATTTTCTTATACTGAAAAGTGGCATTTTTTTCCTTGATGTAGTAATACATGGATTGAGTTGGGATGGTATTTTTCTGCCTGTTCAAATTTGCATCTCTGCAACAGATGGGACAGAATCGTTATAGCTTTAGGCCAAGCCATGAGAATTATTCTAGTGGAGGCAATAATAATGATCACAAATGGTAAATGAACCAAAAGTTCAAATTTAACTCATCAATACATTATTTTCCTTCATTGCCACAGAAATCTTGGCAATAACTACTCCCCACTCCTTTCGGAATGTAGCCAAAGACTGAGTGTGGGATTTCCAAAAGTCATCTAAGGGACTTCAGAGCATAGCTGGGCAGGAATTCTCATGTTTCTACTCTGCAAACAATACCAACCTTTGGAACGTAGCTTGGGAACATTTGTTCCCTAAAGGAATAAAAATTTAAATTATCAGTGTTTCCTACCAAACAGGAATTTCAGGATTTCCTTTCAAGTAAGGCAATGCTGCACACTACTCTATAGCTGAGGAGTGTGGGAACTGAAGCACCCTGGAGCTGCAAGCTTAGGAGCTCCAGGAATTCAGGCTCATGAGGTGTCACAAGTCAGAAGCAGAAGTTTCAGCTGCCAACCAGCTGGTGCACAACCAAAGAACCTGGGATCTGGGGAAAAAGACAACTCACCATATTGCCCTTAAAAGGCTAAGCATATAAGGAACCAACTCACATGAGTTTTTTAAAAGTGAACCTTGAGGGTTTGTTTGTTTGTTTGTTTGTGGGGTTTTGTTTGTTTGTTTGTTTTTATGAGTTATTTGTTGGGTTATTTGGGGTTTTGTTTGTTTGGTCTTAAATTAAAATTCAGATTTAAAAATAAATTCTGATTGAAATGTGTGATCTTATGTCAGTTAGGTCGTTTAGAAAATCCTTCCCTCCTATAACTAGCATAAAAAAAACCACCTCCAGAGAAAGTCTGATATAGAAGGGTAGGGTCATCTCTATATGCAACAGTCAAATTACCAGATTTCTTTTTGTAAACATGTATAATGGTACCAAAAGGAATTGCAACCCCTTGAAATCTCTTTAGTCCCAAGAGAAGCAAGTCTAACATCACAGTATGAAGCTTATCTGGACTGTTAGGTACTTGTCACAGTGCAACAGCACAGTATCTTTTTAGGATGCTTAGTGCTAGCACTTTCTTGCACTTTACAGTCTTTTCAAGTTCTACACAAAGGCTACAAGGTCTACAGGCAATTAACCTCCATTTTCCTTATTATTAGATAACTTGTGAATATCCACAAATGAATTATGAGATCCAGCCAAGAAACATGCAATGGCTGGTTGCCTCTGAGGGGAAATGAAAGCATGAATGAGTATTTGGGTACTGCCTTAAGAGAATTAGAAATTTTTCAAAAAGAATTAAAAAAAAAAAAAAAAAAAAAAAAAAAGTGGGTTGATGGTTTTTGTTGGGTTTTTTTTTTGTTGTTGTTGTTTGGGGAATTTTTTTGTTTGTATTCCTCTCCTCCTCAGGTGTAATACCCCAGTGGATGAGAAGCTACATGTCCCTGTCAATACCTATATGCTGTCCTGGTTTTGCTGGGATAGAATCCCAGGCCAGCCACAGTCTGCAGGTCTTTAGCAGTTTGAAGTCAGCCAGACCATAAACATCATGCTCAGTATAAGGGGGGGAAGTCTGCTGAGGAAAGGAGCTCCTCCTGCTCCTCCTCTTCCTTATCCTCTTGCTTCTGTCCATCCCTGGAGGGTTTCACCACACTGAGGACTGCTTTGCCTTTGCCGAGTATAACTTTGCATACTTTATACTGGCATTGGTATTAGTTTTGTTCCTTCATTAAATCCATTTTCATTTCAACCCACGGGTGTCCTATCCTTTTGCCAATCCTCCTTACCTGCTGGGGAGGGGTCATTGGGTGATCATGCAACTGCTACAGTTTAGCCCTAGACATAGGCTAAATGTAGACAGCTGCAAAGCTATACAAATATTTAAACTGAGTTGGAAATCCCTGGAAGGCAAAACACCTTTTCAACATCTTGAAAATTTTATTAAATTACAGCTTTCTACACTATACAATCTTCTTACTTACCATAGAAAATGGTAGGTAAGGTACCAGATTAAATCAGTTGCACAGCCACAAGGCATAGTGCAATAAAGAATCCATTACCCAAATCATTTTATACCTAAACAAACGGAAAATATAAAGACATTTACATTAGTATCTGATGCAGATGTAAACCCTTCGTTACTAACAGGGAAATGATAGTACAGCTGTCCATTCTGTGTATGATAGTAACACCGAGCCAACCATTTATCAAACTGCCTCTTTTATTTAAAAATACATTAAATATGTGCATGAGCTCTGCATTACACAGTAGCGACAAAGAGAAGAAACCTTCTTCTGCTATTTGTTATTGGCCATCAAGGCAAAAATGGGGGCTGAAGTTATTATAAATCACATTTTTTTCACTGAGTTTCTACACAAAGCCTAAACATTTCTCTTAGAAGTGTTTATTATTCCAGAGTTGATGACACAATGCAATCCAGGCGACAGCCATACTTAGGATTTCATTGGTTTGGTTTTTTTCCCCCCTACTTCTTCTAAATCTTTGAAAAAGGAAAAACAACCAAATGTTCATCTGGACAATTTTTTTCAGATGTGGAGATTCTCTGGCTCATGGACATTTATAGAAAGCACAAGAAGATGAAACAAAATGGACCAAAGTTTACTTAGTATATCCATGTGCATAGTTCAGCTGAAATGAGTCAGACTGCCTCTGACAGACTCCATCATTCATGAAATCCACATGTAGCAAACTGAAAACTAAGGAGGAAGATGGAGAGAAACCAAAGACCATTCTTTGGTTCATAGCTGGACCATCTGGTGGCAACTTCCCCAATGTCAGTGTATTACCAGACACTTTTATGGATGGACTACCAATGACTCAACATTATACGTTCTCCTTTTTGCATAGTTTTCCTAATACTAGGGGACACTGAGCTACTAGTGCTATGACACAAATGAATGTTAAGCAATGCTCCCCCAGTCACTTGGGTCTACTAGATAGTTCACAGCTTTTGTCTTAAAAAGAGATGGGCCTTGTCCACATACTGTCCAAATCTCAATGCACAAGACAGCATTCTGCCTTTCTAAGATTAAGTTCATCATAAAGAAGTTAAAGAGAAAAAACAAATAGAAAAAAGAAAATATTTCCTTTTTTCATTGAACTAGACTGATATGGGGACTACATTCGGCTGACCACAATTTGTGAATGAATACATACAGGTGGCATAATTTATCAGCACACCCCCTATGTTAATAAAAGTTTATAACCTCTACCGCCATGTCAGATCATATTCAAGATAGTTGATGACTGCTAAAGAACTGTTAAAAAAAGCAAGAAAAAGACAGCCCTATCAAAATGAAAACAGCCTTTTGACAACATTCTTTCAATGCTTCTCAATTACTATTAGCAGTTGAGCTGGTGAGAAGTGAGGTACCAACGTCATTTCCCTTTCTCGTATATGATGACAATAGTTAATTTTTTTTTCCCCCTTTTTTTTAAATGGAAACCACCGTGTCATTCATTTTATTTCCATTCTTATTCCAAGAAGATCTGGTTTTGTAAACAGCCACTCAAATGAAAAGTAATGCATACATTAAAAAGACTAAAGGCTAAATAAAAACCAGCCTAGGATTTCTCACCTGTATAGCACACAACTGCACGCTCTCATCTTACCATGGTTAGAGGTTGCTTTTGGAAAATAAAGCTAAACAAAACTACTCCTTTCATTGTCTCAGCTCCATAATACTGATACTTCATAGAAATAGTTGCCTTCTATGGACTTGTAGCAAGTAATTTTATATTAGTCTATCCAGCTAGAGGTTCTCCAGAAGCCCTGGAAAACAATGTATGTAAGGTCTGCATTAAGAATAGAAAAGCAATATGAATGAATAATGTCCTGTAAGTCTGACCTGAGGAGTATGGGAGAATTTAGAACAAATTTTGAAAGGAAGGTTAATGAGTGACATGGACATAAAGGCAAAATGGGCTAAAATTCAAAGTGTTCTTGAGGCTGACATGGTAAAATAATCCATGTTCTCGACAAAGAAAAAAAAGAAATGCAGTCAGTCTCCTATAGGTGGACTTCTTTCCAGTGGAAACCACTTGTCAATTTAGAAAGTAGTAGCTGGCGGGTAGGCAGCTGATTAGAAAAAAAACATCAACAAATGAAGTATTAAGGGGAAGAATGTCAGAGAGCAGGTAACTTGGCTACTGGAGTTTTCCAAGGATAAATCTAGTTTAGCATTTCATTTAATAACCTTGGAATTAACAAGTGGGCTAATAAGAGTCAGTGATGTGGGGTGTCATTGCCAACATAGAGCAGGACTACAGTACCCCAAAAGAAAGGGATTTCTTTGGTAACAAGAACAATAGAAACGTGAAGTGGATCCCACGTGAACAAAAAAATCTTGTGATTCTGCGCTTGGGAGCTAACTGCAAAGACTCCTGCAATAAGCTGAGAGCTCATCAATAAGAAATTACTAAGGTGGAGACTGTACGGTCTGTAAGATTCAGCTATGAAAGAGACAAATGTGATGTTAGGAAACATCAATCAAGGCGTTTTCAGCAGATGGAAAAGTATTAACGCCACTGTATAAGGGCTTTCTTTCAAAAACTGCACGTGATAATGTCTTCAACATTCAAGAGATTCACAAATCAGAACAGGGCAGGGAAGGGCTGCCACAACAATCCAGAAGTGTGTATCTTACAAGAGAAGGACAGAGAAGCTGAGATATTTAGCCCAATACACAACTGGGATGTTATCTGTAATTACAGGGAGATAAATAGACATGAAAAAAAGCTGACACAATAAAAAAGGTATAAACTAAAGGAGGTATAAACTGGCCATTAGGCTGAAAATTAGCAGCAGTTTCTCGGGTATTAGGACAATCTTGCTGCAGAAGAGTCAATCAGAGCATCTGAAGCCAAGAAACCCAACCACTGCTGATGGGTACAAGACACATAACCCCCTGCCACTCCATACCACCAAGAAGGCCTAAGATTGACATGCATTTTATGCACTAGTGATGCCTTCCAGTGCTGCAGTGACAGGGAGCAAAAGGAGAAAGTATTCGAGTTGTCTTATCCATTAGAAAACAGAGTCACTCCATTGAGGCTGGTGCTTGTACAATATAGCATGCAACAGCAAGGGACAGAAGCTGACATTTTCAATCGTATGTATGTGAATGTGCTGGCCTGCATTTACTTATAAATAAAGTAAATAATAACAATATCCATGGAATATAAGAGAAGCAAGCAAAGCCTGCAATTTTATTTACTTTATCAAATTTCAGTAATCAACAGCAGTAAAAAGCAATTTATAAGAGATTACTGTGTGCTAATGCTCTCACTGCATTAGAGGGCATTCTCACAGGAACACTGACATTGTGTCCTTGGGAATGACACTGAAAAATAAAGATGGAGTAGTGAATCAAAAGACATGCAGACCTTCTCTAGAAGCATTCCAGGATGACAAAACTAATGACTTCTGTGTATAATGACTGGAATTATTTTTTCCAAAGTGTGCTTATTCCTATAAAATCCAAGGCACTAATGAGAACAGATGTAACAGACCTTCCCCTATCAGTACAGTTGACTAAGCACAGTACACACAGTGCTATCTAGCCAGGTTGTCTGGTTTAAAAACACTACAGCAAACAGATTAATAAACAATGACAGTCTTAGTAACATGCATCTGTCCATTAACATTAACTATTTTTTGGAGTTCAACTTTGTTAAATATTTTTGAGTTAAACTTTATTAAGGAACATAGCTTCATGCTGTCCATACTTCAATACTAAATATAGCACTAACGTGTCTGTCCCCCTGCTACTCAGTGTTAACAAAAAGCACTTAGGAGTCATACAGCACCTCTCACTATCAATTGGCATCAAATCTAGTTTGACTCCAATAGCATGCAAGCGACCGTGCTGGGGATTCATGGGTTTGCCCGTTTCTCCTGAAGGGGAGTTTCTGGCAGCTGGTACCTATTTGCTACATAGAATTAAAAAAAGGTGAAGGAAAAAAGAAGTCACTTTCCTGAAAGGACACTCAACTTTGACAGCAATTTCCAACATGTGTTTAGTTCAGTTTGTCCGGGCCCAACATCATGATCGGACCTAAGCAGAGCAGCTCATTCCCCAGACCCCCTGCAGGCCTGGACCACTCAGCAATATTACAGCTTTGACAGTTGAGGGAGACTGTCTCAAGAAACTACTATTAATTTCTGAGGTGATACACCAGAAACTGACACTCATGGTTATTTCGCACAATAAATCCATGAAATAGCACTCAGGGAAAAGCCAAACAAAAATGAGGTTTCGCCTTTTGAATACATATACAGGGAAGATTACAACAGACCACATTTTGCACATCAAACACAAACCACACCTCACTGTGTGAATGTGTTTCTGGGATTACTGGGAGGTCTGAGA
Source organism: Megaceryle maxima (assembly GCA_024605025.1). Taxonomy (NCBI): domain Eukaryota; kingdom Metazoa; phylum Chordata; class Aves; order Coraciiformes; family Cerylidae; genus Megaceryle; species Megaceryle maxima. Next base: position 26,731 of record JANHGN010026436.1, read on the forward strand.
TTCCCTGGATGCATGCAGGGACAGGAGAAGAGCAGACTGAAAAGACAATTAGCCTTCTTCCCATTGAACAGCTTCCATGGCTCATGCAAATCAATTTAACATGGCTGTTACACCGCAGAAAAAAAACCCTAAAACAAAACAACAAATCTCAGACAAAATCCGGCACTGCTGAAACTTGATGCCTGCACAATACACGCTCTCCGGGGTAATCTGCAGCAGCCAGACATTGCCACCGCATGAGTCCCATCCTTGCAAAGGGCAGTTAATATGCATCAGTGAGAGAAAGAATATTATTTTCTTTCTCACAGCTCTGGCTGGGATATGATACAAACCAGCAGCTCTCTTACCGAGCAGGAAAGTTCCTCACATCACTTTCGAAAAATCTTTCTGTGAGCGTATATGTCACAGTTTAGGGTCAGGGCAGCCCCTTAGACCTATAACAGATGCTCTCTGTTAACCCTCTCCCTCCCCAGAGGGGAAGAGAAAGGGAATAAGGGAGAGAGACTCAACAATTAGAAAAAGGAAACTAATATATACAAATATATGCAAAACCAGTATTGAGTCCAACCCCCCTGATGGTAATTCCATCACCATCACCACTGATGCTGTGGAGCAGGCACTGGGAGAGTCCCAGACTGGGCCCAGCAGCAGATGGGAACTGCGTTCACCAGCTGTGTTCTGGTACTGGATTTGGGAATATATGGATTAGGAGGCAGAACAGAGTCCCCCTCAGATGCTTTGAAGAAGAAACCAGAAAAGGACCCAAGTCAAGGAGGCAAAGTGGGCCAAGAGGGGTGAGACCCTCCAGATCCCTCAGCTTTACACCGAATATGAGGTATATGGGCTAGAATCCCTTGTTGGCCAGTTTGGAGTCACCTGCCCTGTCCTCTTCTCCCTGCAGGTGCTGCCTTTCACTTTCAGCACCCCCAGCATGGTGCACAAGATCCAGCAGTGGCCTTGGTCTGCACACCAATCCCTGGTAGTAACTCTAACCATGGGGTGTTACCACTGCCAGCAGCAGAAACTGCCTGGGAAAATGCTGCTAACTTCAGACAGCGCAGTCAGTCAGAAGAACTGAGCTGAAAAGTAAAATCACTGAAAGGAATTAGTTCTGTTCTCACTCAAACCAGGACAATATGTTAACTCATTCAGCATCACTGCACCAGACCCACTTCCTGAGCCCTTCCTGAATGGGGCAATTATGTGACCCCCACCACTTTATTCTGAAGCTGTCAGAGCCACATGAGGTACAAGCTAAGACATGTGAGGTATTGCTCAGACAGCTTTCTGAAATGTAGTGGAAGCTGCTGTTGCCCTGGGATTCCTACAACACTGCTGAACAGGTGGGCCAACAGGCTGCTCCTTCAGACAACTGAAAGATGCCATTGAACAGCTGACTTGCTGCATCTCACTTCCATGGCAGAGATGAACCCTGAGGTCAACAGGAACCAGGAGACTTCCTAACCCCAGAGGCAAGAATTTGCTTCTGTGACAAGGAGGGGATGATGGGTCAAAGTAACCCTCATCAGACGCTGAGGTCAACAGGGGCTAAAAGACTGCATGGAAGAAGGGAGGAAGACTGTTCATCTTCATTTGCCTGACGTGGGTAAGGATTTACCAAGGGGAGCTCAGAAGTTTAAAGTTTTTCCCCTTTATCCCTTGAACACACCACTGGCAGCTCCTACAGTCCAGGGTGCTCTAGAGAACAGCAGCTTCCCCCCAGCTCCTTCAAAGCATAAGAAACATGGCACTGTGGGGTGGTAGGCAGGGGCATGCACATCTTATTCTAGCTGTGTGACTGTCACTGCAGGATATGCCCAAAACCTGACGTGGCCTGAGATTTCACGAGCCCCACACACATTTTTGTCCAAGCACTCATTCCTCAGTGGTACAAAAGCCCAGCCAAGCCTGAGGGACAAAGGTGAACTGCAAGACTTTGCAGGAGGTCCTGGATTCACATTAACCTCCCCATGCTTATCCATATTATTCAAAATAAAACCATGCTTTCTCCTTAATACTATGCCTCAGAGATCTCTGAATTTTGAAATTTGTAAATGAACACAAGAAAAAGTCATTAAAATGAGGAATGTGAGGCAGTCAAGATCAAGGTAAAGTGTATCACAGAGCAAGTGCAAGAGTAAGAGCTTTCTGGAAGTGCTGGATATACTTAGTGAACAATTTGCACGCTGAAGGCTTAAAAGTGTTTTTCTTGTGTATACATAATGTCAGTCTAATATATGAATAACCACAAAACTTGTTTCCTCTTAGTTCTTGTCTTTAAATTGGTGTGTCTCATCTTTAAACCACAACAAACTCATTTTCTTCCCCCTAAAAGGTATGCAGACCTCTGACTTCAGCTACCTTGGAATGATACCTATACGTTGTTAGGAAATGTTTTGTGGACCTATATGGAAGATCCAAGGAGTGCAAGGAAATCTGGGGTTTGAGATTAAGCCAGAATTTTCCAGTTCATCTGCTGGTATGTAAAATTGCATTTATCATCTGAAAAACTGCACTAATTTCACATTGTCAGAGAGCACGGCTGCAAACGAACACTGGCCCTCTGCAGTTGTTGATCTCAGACACTGCTGCATCCAGATTTCACGTTGCACAGCCAGATGGCTCTGAGTGAGCCACCCTGTCGCTGAAGTCATATGGGCTGAGAGAAAGGAGAAGTATTAGAGGAGAAAATCTAAACATTGCTTCGGAAGGGATTTCACCTGAAGTAGCCTCTCTGGCTACAGTCCTGTTTCTCAGCTGAGAAAAGGAAGATATGGAGCGAGGGGACGTGACTACTCAAGCCCATGAGGACCAACACTGCCTGTGGAAGCTCAGGACAACAGGAGCCCTTTGCAAAGCTTAGGCAGCAGCATGGCATCACCACAAGCCCCTTCCTTCACAGGAAAAAGACTTTCTCCCTAACAGACAAAATGTCTCATCCTCAAGTGAGCACCCGACTACTGCAGTGCTGGTAAAACTGGACTCTGCTCTAAAGGAGGAGGCAATGTGCCAGCTCATACAGCCTGACAACTCAAGGACAATTTCTGCTGGATTTGATCAGCTGAGGTTCACAGATGGGCCATGTGACACGTTGCCACTTACCAATCAACAAAAAGGTTATTTCTTCCTGCTGATTTAAAGCCTACATGATCCCTCTGGAAGATTCAGCATCAGTAACACTGAAGGAGTCTAAAACAGATCTAAGCCTCCCCCCTTCAATAAGAAAAGGAATTTTTTCTCCGATGTTTACTATGATGTTCCACTGTCATTCAGGAAACCCAGATTCCCTGGCTTTAACTGGTCATTTGGCAAGGAGACACGAGTTGTTTAATTACCTCCCCAGGAGCAGCAAAATGATAGTGGAGGAAAAGCAGCACCTAATGACAAGTCTGTAAGCTGCTGAGCAAAATCTGCTTCCTGTGATAACTCTCTGCTGCTTTCTGAATGCTATCTGTGAAGACAGAAACTGATCTTCAGCCACAGAGGCAAAGACAAGAAGCACACTAATTGCATAAGTACTGTGGAAGATCCTCCTTACCCTGGCCACAGGGAAGGACTTGCGAAGAGTCAATACACAAGCCAGTAAGACATGTAGTGCTGTTATCCATCAAACTAGTCTGTACCCAAGAAGACCTGGAAGGGCAGCAGCATCAGCACAAGCAGTTTCAAAAGCCAGCACTGTTTTGCGTTATGAATGCCAGCCTACAAATCAGGTCAGTTTTTGTCTAGAGTAAACAACTATTTTACTAGACTGTCAGATGTCAGAAAGCTCCTCTCAGAGTATAGAGTTTTATTAGATGAGTGCATACAAATGCAACATACCAGAGCTTAGTACAAAGACCTTGTCTGCTGCTTCTGTCACAGCTGAATCCAGGGAACTTTCCTAAGTTTTGGTCCAAATATTACATAGGCCCTTGCAATAAACCAGTATTTCTTTCTCTAACAGCACGTTGCACTCCAGTTTCTCCATCTGAGGATATGCAACATCAGTTTTATAGGATGTAGAAAATCAAAGAACAGAATGACCAGCAGTGATGTTGACTTTCCCTTCAGAGGGTGCTGAGGTCAAGATTTGCAGGCTGTGCTAATGCTCCAAACCCAATTTTAATCCTTTCAGGCCATTGCAATTGCACAAAAGCCTTACAGGGTCATTTCTAGGCATACACTTCAACTCTCCCCATGACCAAGGCTTCCGTGTTCAGAACAGGAGACAGCTGCTATCAAGCTGGCAGAGAACTGGCACAGGGTGACTACAGCATCCCTCTGCCCCACAGAAAAAAAAATCATTTTCAGTTTAACCAAAAGCATTGAGTCCAGTTGTTACTGATGAGAAATACCATGGGGTGTGTCACCATGTAAAAGAAGTGCACAAGTCTTTAGATTACACTACTGCATCTACTTAAAATAGCAAATGCAAAAGCTATGAATCCAGCAGTAAGGGTAAAGACTGTAATTCTACGAAGGCCAGGTGAAGGGCAGGTTATGGGCAACAAGGAGTGATCCAATTTGGATACACTAGCTAAGGTAAAATTTACAATGGCTATCAATCCTCATGCTTTAAGTCATAAACTGAGCACCATCTGGGGCCAGAAAGAAATTTCCCTCTGTGGTACACTATAACACTATTGGCCGCGTGTATTTCTTCCTCTGAATCACTACATATTGGTTACTGGCAGAGACAGGATACGAGACTGTACAGATCACTGGGCTGTTCTGGAGCAGCAGTTTCTATGTTGTTCATTTTCTTCACAGCCCTTGCAGATTACAATAACGTTATTAATATTGCAGCAGTCATTTTCCCTATATATAGTCACAGTTTCTCTAATTCTGAAACAAACCCCGATAGCAACTTCAATGATTCCAACAACTAATCAAAAGCACCAGTCTACATTTTTATCGGGTCTGAGTGATTTACTAGTTCTGGTTTGGAAAAAAAATTAAAAAAAAAAAAAAAATCTCACAATCTAATTACTTACATTTTTAAATTACACATCAAGTATATTATCTAGCATTCAATTTAACAATAGCAATAGTATGAAGAAAAAGCACCAATGATGTTTAAAAAGGCAATTTAGAATTCAGCTTTGAATTTGTTTTAAAGAAAAGATGTAAGTATTATCTTCCTGACTGAGATGTATTAACACTCTCCCTTTCCATTATCTGAACATCTCACTTGCCCTAAAGCACATTTGTGGAGACAGTGAGAGACTGCATGCATTTTCTATATCCATAAATTACAGATGTTGCTCTGAGCTACTCATCTATCAAGACAATTCTCCATAAGAGTAAGACCAACCTGAAAAGTATCCAACACAGAATATGGAAAATAATTAGTAAAAACACAGTCTTCAGGCCTAATTTGTTTTACTGGGAATGTCCTCTACCCAAAGCTTCAAAATGGGGTGACAGAACACAGAAGCAAATCAAAGCCTCAACAACACTTCTGGGTATCAAACCAAAGCCTTTGATGCATCAGTAACATGCTGGGCTGTACACACACAGCTATAACAAACTGAGTAAAGAGGATATGGATAATTTCATGACACCTTCTTTGTTGAATAACTTACTAGTTGGAAAATATGAACTGGCATAACATCATGTCACATATTTTACAGGTTAGCACATCTGTTACATCGTGCCTACATAGATCACAATTATATTCAGTTCCACGAACACGCTATGTGCATCTATGGAAGAACTGAAGACCTGTATCTAACATAATATGTGATTATCCTAAAGCTGAAGTTTATAGAACAGAAGTCAAAAGAAAATACAAGCAGCAGTTAAAAAAAAAAAATAAAAATCTGCCATCACAGAGCCCAGTTACTGTATCTTAGCCTTTCCAGTTTCACAGGCAATTTAAAAAAATCCATAAATGTTGAGAACACAGATAACAAGATTAAGAACAGAGTCTTTTCTAGAGTCTTTTCTAGGTTGCATAAAATACAGAACATGACTTAACAGAAAGAGGGAAAGCAGTACTTGAGGGAGATAAAAGAAAGTTACATATTTGAACACTTAATGCCAATCATGTGCTTATCCTAAACAGAAGACAAATACTGTATTGCTACCTTCAGAGATAGGTGAAAAAAAAGAAGATAGAGCCTTCATGTACAGAAAAATGTCCCTTCTTCACTGCAATTTGCATTTCACTGGGTTCCCCCTGGGTTCTCTCTTATACGATCCCTGCAAAAGCCTTTTGTTTTGTAAAGCATTTTTGTAAAGATGAAGGTTTCCTAAACCTATGAGACGAGTTGTTGGTTTTCTTGTCCTCACCACCAAAACAGAAATCTGCAGTGGAAAAAAAAAAAAAAAAAAAAAAAAAAAAGAGTACTTCAACTCTGTTCTGACTTATGCAAATAGAACAGTAAACGATATGGGAGCAGCTACTGTAACACATGATACAACAATACTTTAGGCTTGATTTCCCCACAGTCAAATGAAGGATGTCTTATGAAACAAGGGAAGGAAAAAGAAACGCACTAGCGTAGAAAACATTAACAGCCACTTTTCATAAAATTATTGCCAGCTAGAAAGCAAGTGTTTAATATCAACAGTTCCATCTTGCAGCCCCAAGGAACCTACCTTAAATTTCTTGGCCACCCACACTGCAGCCAGTAGGCAAAACTTTCAAAACTGGGAACCTGTCAGACTTAGATCTGCATGTAGGTACTTACATAAGTGCCCTGATTTTCTTAAATGCTAATCACCCAAGAGTCCTCTGCAGATTAAAATAAGAACTACTGGGTATCCAACAGAAATAAAAATAAAAAATAAAAAGAATAATAATAATAATTAAAAGGACTGCATGTATTTGGAAGTCTAATTTATAGACCTCATTCTTAAAAAATTATCTTAGTTTGTATCATTACATTTAAAGGACTGAGATTCCCTTCGGAGTCTCTCTGTACAACACTTAACAGGCTGCAAGAGTACCTGCTGAAGAGAGACAGGCACTGCCTCTGTTCCAAAAATCACCACATTTTTCCCACCACGGTATTACCAGCCCTTGTGCATATGGGGAACAAGAGACCAGAGTTAAACTTGCACCTAATTTTCTGGAAATCAGTGACAATGGGATACAGGGCACCCCAGATAAACACTTCACCAGTTTAATGGTGCGAGAGACTTCCTTTAAACCTTATATTTAAAACATCCATGTTTCTCACACAGATAAACCACTGCTCTTTACACTTCCAATACCACCAGCCTAGAAAAAGGAAAGACTCTGACCACTACACTTTTCCATCACTACAACACAACCCTTTGCTTGATGGGTGCAAAAAGAAAAAAGAAACACACTTTTTTTTCTCATTTTGGTGGGGGGTTTTTGTGGGTTTTTTTGGTGTGGTGTTTGGGTTTTGGGGGTTTTGTTTGTTTGTTTGGGGTTTTTTTTGTGGTTTTTTTTGTTGTTGTTGGTTGGTTTTTTTGTTGTTGTTGTTGGGTTTTTTTTGCATAGCAAGTATATTTCACAGGAAGGTTAGTAATGAAACCCTAAAAAACATTTACAGGATTAAAGTCAAAACCTGGAAGAGCAGTAAATCATCTACTGTAAACACAAAGAAATTGAGGGCAGTTTAAGTGAGGCAATATCTTTGATCCACTGTCTCTCATCATCAGTGAAATCTGAGAAAACACATAAAAGTACGATGTGTGTGACCTCAGGAAACTGAAATGCAGTTAATTAAGAAACAGAATTTTGCCTTTTGATCCTTCTAATAATTCTCCCTCTTTCTCATTGACATGTACACAGAGCAATAAGAGAATGAAGGGTTTAGGCCACTGTTGCTAAAGGCATTATTTTCTACAACCTTTCTCTCCCATGGCGCTATGGAGAGCTTGCAGCTCTTGTCTGTCCTCACTACGTATTATCCTTCCTATCCACCCCCTGATACTGACAAATAAGGAATGTGGTTGACCTGGCAACAGGATGCTCATTTCCTAATTTATCCACCATTTCTTTTAATAACATTAGTCTCAGCTAAGTAGTGAACAGTCCTAGCGTTACACAATTTTGCATGTGTCTAGTTATACCAAGCACAAACAGCAATCCCCAATCCACTCCATCTTGTGAGAAACACTTCATTATCAATAATGTATTTCTACCAAACAGGAAAATAGACCATCATAATCAAAACCTTCTAACTTTTATAATTCATTATTACCTTAGGATGTTTTTTCCCCAATTTGCTAACTAGAATCAGAACGACTGAAAATCATGCCCTGCAATGAAGCTTCTGGGCAGGCAGTAGTCTTGTGAGAAGAAGGAAAGAAGAAAATAAAGGTGATTAGACTAAGGAAAGCAAGAGACCTGTCCAGGATGGACCGATACATAAGAAATCTCTGGGGAGACCTTATCCCATCTCTCCCAGCCTTGAGAAATAAGAGAACATTGGTATCTAACAGCCTTGATTTGGGATGTCTAACCTGAGGCAAACTTCTCCATCATCTGAAATGTAAGCCTGCATTTAACAAAGCTCCCAGAAAACACAGCTGAACAGGAAGGTGAGCTCGTGCTTCCCTTAACACTGTGATGTTTATTTTGCTCATGTTCTGTATCTATTCCTCTAAACTTTTTGTAGAGCTCTAATGATCCAGTTTGAATTTGCCTTATGATTCAAAGGTCTCTATGAGAAAGACAGCACCAAGATGCAGTCAGTTGTACCATAAACAGTCTGTGCCATGTCTTGAGTTTAATTTCTCCAAATAAGTGTCACTGTAGATAAGCTCTGATCACTATCACAAGTGCCACCCTGCTCATAAGACATTCAAACCTGCCCAGCATATCTCTGCAAGATTTTGTAGACAAAATGACAATACACAGTGCAACTTTCCTCTTCTTAATAAACATAGAAACGTCTGGGTTGGAAGGGACCTCCAGAGGTCATCTAGTCCAACACCCCTGCTGAGAGCAGGGACATCCTCAACTAGAGCAGGTTGCTCAGAGCTCTGTCAAGCCCCACCTTGAATGTCTCCAGGGATGGGGCCTCAACCACCTCCCTGGGGACCCTGTTCCAGTGCTCCACCACTCTCGTGGGAAAGAACTTCTTCCTTATTTCTGATCTAAATCCACTCCTTTTTAATTTAAAACCATTGCCCCTCGTCCTTTCACTCCAGGCCTTTGTAAACAGCCTTTGTAAAGACAGCTGCAATCCCCAAGGTGGTTTGTGTGACCTCCTGTTGTGGGTGCATAATGGTTGCCTACATAGCAGGGCAGCATCAGCATCTAACTTTGGACAAAACAAGTAAGAAGGTTTGGGCCTTTCTGGCACAAAGGACTTGACAACGAGAATAACCATTTTATTTGGTTTGATTACTCTCCCCCACCCAACTCTTCCCAGCTAAAGCAGGCTGTCAAGCATATTTTCAATATACCTAGCAAAGAAGTGTAAAATCCAACAACATATATTCCTATAAACTGAAATTTTGCATCACCGGGTTCTTGCAAAAGTAGCGCATTAAAATACAGCTAATTTCAAGGAAGTGTTTGCCAGTAAAAGCTGGAACCCAGCCAGAAAGCTACAGTATACAAGGATTTTAATGGCTATGAAATGTATGGTACTCTGTGGTGAAATCAGTTAACAGACTAATTTTTCCTCTCTAGGGGTGCTACACTCAAAAACCTGCAGGTGTGAGACCCGAGTGTATGACTGCGCTTGTCCCCACCCGAAGCCATTCGCCTACCACACAGTTTGAGCAGCACTGCATTGTTTAGGAGCACTGAGGAACTGTGTGCCTGTAAGTCAGGATTTTAAGTAGTATCAGCAGCACATTGTGATGAACGTGCACCACATCAGTTCACGCTCCTGCCTGCCTCTAGACTGCAGTGTCTGTTCTCACAGATAATGATTGAATTTGATGGCTATATTCTCCAGAGCCTCCTCCCTCCAGCACTGCTTCACACCTGAACAAACCCAAGTGCAAAATGCTTCCGCTCCGATTTTGTAGCAGTTAGACTACTGTCTTCACAGGGTATAAACAACATGTGAGACAGCAAAAGCTCAAGCTCTGTATGTAGCATCTCAGTAGGTGCATGGCAACTACATAAAAACATCCTCGATTTTTGCATTAGTAACATTATTTTTACCACTTTATCTACCAGACTACCCACTGGCTCCCTTGCTAGGTAGAGCTTTCCGAATAAGGCGTGACGGTGGTAGTAGGTCTATGCATTATCAAAAAAACCAAACCACAACACACAAAACCAACAAAACCAGTGTTGATATAACTACTGTGCATAGTTGGCAAGTCCTTACCAAAATTTATCAACAAAAATCACCTATAAGAATTCATCCAAAATGTTCAATGTACACAGAAATTTTTAACTGATAAGGAAAAAGTCTAAAGTAACAATTACAGGCCCAGTCCTAAATTAGCCTGATACAGAACTGCGGTCAAACTGGTTTTGCCTAGCATGAAAATACATCTTTTAGGTTCTTGTCAGTCCAGAAGTAAACTGACACAGAAATAAACCCCCTGCAGATACCTGACCATTATCTTCTAGGCAAAAGAAAGTTCTCTTCTCTGCATATCATTGACATAGGACATACCTGCACAGAGTCTAGAAATGTTGCTTATGAATATCACACATTGCTCAAATCTTAAAAAACAAAACACATTTCCCCAGCAAGTGTATTCAGACCTTTCCTTTCCCAACATACTGCTGGTGTTGAGAGTGTCCCCTTAGCACCTTTGTGCTTATTTTAGCAGCAGCCAGTGTTAGTGCACAGGTACAAAAATAACTTTTTATTCAGTCGATTCAGATAAGGAAACAGCTTTTGCAGAAAAGCCCGGAGGGCTTCCTTGCAGCCAAAACAGTTGCCTAGCTATATTACTTGCCAGTGGGAGTGGCTGGGGGTGGTAAATCAGGGACAGTGGTTCTGGTATCCCCAACTCATCCTCCACTCATCCTATACACTCTATCAAGCAGCTACTTACAATTTTCAGGGTTCTCTTAAGAACCCTGTCTGAAATGGTTCTGACTGATCAGACATGTTCACTGCTACCTGCGAGGAAATCTTTTCTAAGCAATGGCAGGATTGGTACTGCCACCTCAGAGATTCAGGGTGCTGCTACTACTGCTGATAGCAGGACGTAGGTGCTGCTGCAGTGAAACTCCCTTTCCAGCAATCACCTGCTCTCCTCAAGTATTTCCCCTTCACCACCCAATGCTCTTTGCTAGACTGCACAAGCAAATGAGGGAGCATGTCACTGCCTCAGATGCACTTCTTGATGAGGTATCTCCCTTTCTCCCTCAGGAAGAATAAAACAGTCATGGGGCAAAAGCATCCCATGGGCTCTCAGTTGAACCACACTGGCCTGCTCGTCTTGTTAAGGAAGCAGGTGATACAACTCTTCCTCCCAACACCTACCCGTATCCAGGGGTGGGGAAAAAAACTGGTCATCAGGAACATGGGTCCTACTGAGCAAGGGAGATTATTTCACATCTGCTTCTACCTGATTCACCTTCTTCAATATGTCCTCAGGAAAATCAAAAGATAATGATTTCTATAGGATCCAGCTGGGTATTATGATACCCAGCTGCTATTTCTGACAACAGAATCTTCTCATTTTCCCCCAGGACCACCTCAGGCAATTCTCTGCTTCACACTCAAATCCCTGCTCCAGGCCAGCAGCAGCTCCATCAACTACAGAAATGTGGTTGCCCAGGTCACGAAGAAATCCTTCAGAGTTAGTCAACTATCACAGCAGAAAAATTTTCATTTAGTCAATCACTAGCTGGTTGCAACTAACCACATAACCCTTTAGTATTATCTGTCCTTAAAAGAAAAAGAATTTATTTGAACAAGGTAATTGGGTAATTGTCACTATCTGTAAAGTTACTATTTTAGCATGGCACTTCTTTCATGGTTTTTCTACTCAAGTATTTTTACAGGGACAGGGAAGGAGAGAGCACTGACCATGCACCTGTTTCCCAAAGGTGCATAAATGGTCTCCATCCCTCCTAGAATCTCCACATTCAAGATGAGGGATTGAATAGTGTTTGGGGTAAGAGTCTCTTCAGCACTTAGGCCTAAAGATGATCTTTTTAATATCCATAAAATCTGCAGGGGGAATAGATGAACTAAAAGGTTTAATGGATGTCTTGCATTTTACTGTGTTCCACAGGGACCAGGTGGTTTTACATCCTATATCTACACTTTTGCTGAAGGTGTTTCAGAATTTCCATTTCAATCAATGCATAGCTTTTATCAGTGCTCTTCCTGAAACTACATCCATTATATGGGGAAACTAGATTATATAAACTTGATTTCAAGATCTTAAATCATTGTCTGGGAAAGGCAAGCCTCTATGAAGTTACACAGATTATTCTGTAGCATCAGTAATAGACCACTACCTCAGTATCATCTCCTATTCAAATTTTTTTTTCACATAAACCACATTTTATAGACAGGTTGGGACTGGAGGTTTAGGGCAGCTTTGTGCAACATTTTTGTAAGGGAAATTAACACCTTGGTGCTTTTTGTGCAGCTTTGGATTTAAAGTCTCCCTAGAGGGGCAGTTTAGAAGGATAGTCATTATTTAATTAGTACTCTTCTCAATTAGCATCTGGAGTTAAAGATCCACAAGTAGGTATATATCCAAGAAATTCTCAAAAGAATTACCTACCAGTAACTGAATATGCAGAAGTTCAGAAAATGGCTCATCCTCCCTCACTCCAGCTTCTTCAGGGATTTTCTTCCTTTAAATTAGCAAAACCAAATGCAGAATAAGCAGGATGGATGCTCTTCCTCTACTTTGATGCTCAAAGACTACAACCCAGAGGCAGCTATAAAATAATTTTCTTTTCCTGTTCCTAAACTCAACACATTCACACCTAAGAACACACGCAGGTAATGTATGCTCTGAAAACAACACTGTATCATTAACCACAAAAGGTCAATATGGTCCTACTTAGGCATATATACAGCTGGTCTGGGTATTAGAACCAATAAGGATCAGCAGTTGCTCAGAACCCTGAAAAAAAATCAGGATCTTACATAGACATTTGGAAGGCAAAGCTCAGGTATCGAGTCAACTATGTGGAGATTTTCACAAATTCTAAAGAAACCACCCTCCCTAGCAGACTATGATTGCTTAGTCAGCCCACAACTGCTGCTTGATGAAACAGCATACAGACAAGGACAGGCAGGAGCTAACATTTAGTAGGGAGACTTGGGTGGAAAAAATAAATCTTGCCTGCTATTCATCAGTTACTAGCTGGTTTGAACAATTACTTCAAGGACTTGAAGGGGAAGGCAAATGAGGTTGATAGCCTGGTGGGAGTCTGCTACAGATGACCCGACCAGGATAAAGACACTGATGAGATATTCTTTCAATGACTTGGGGATGTCTCGCTCTCACTAGCCCTTGTGCTCATGGGAGACTTCAACTTACCAGATGTCTGCTGGAAGTACAACACAGCAGAAAGGGGGCAGTCCAGGAGGTGTCTGGAATGTGTGGATAACAACCTGCCATTCAGCTGGTAAGTGACCCTACCAGGGGCAGGGCCCCGCTAGCCCTACTCTTTACCAACAGGGAGGGCTGGTGGAAGATGTGGTGGTTGGAGGTCGTCTGGGGCACAGTGACCACGATGGGATAGAATTTTCAATATGTGGTGAAGTCAGGAGGGCTGTCAGTAAAACCTCTGCCTTGGACTTCTGGAGGGCTGACTTTGGTCTACTCAGGATGCTGGTTTGGAGAGTCCCTTGGGAAGCAGCCCTCAAAAACAAAGGGGCCCGGGAAGGCTGGGCTTGCTTTAAGGATGAAATTAATGAAGGTGCAGGAGCAGGCTGTCCCTGCGTGCTGAAAAATGAGCTGGCGGGGTAGAAGACCGACCTGGTTGAGCAGGGAGCTTTTGCAGGAACTCAGGGGAAAAAAATAGTGACTACAGGTCACTTACTCGCTATTGCTTTACAACAAATTTCTAATAACTGTGGTGTACAGGTTTGCTTATGGAGGGCTGTTTCTACTCACAGGAAAAGCAATCAGTTCCACATAGGTTACCATACTATTGGAAGGAGCAATATAGCTTCAGCTCCTAGTTCACCTCACCTCTGACAAGGACGACTATACTGGCAACTGCTCCTGCACTACTGAGCAAGGAAGGAGCTGGAGTAGGTAGGAAGCAGTTACCTGGAGAGAGAAGGAAGGGTAGCTCACATCAGTGCTTCTCTTGTCCCTACAGCAGCAATGGCTTTCCCATCCCTGCCTTCATTCTCAGAGCACAGAGTCACGACTTCACCTTCACTTCTGAGATGCCTTAAATCAGCTCAGTGTATAAATACCTTAAAGCAAGACAGCTCAAGGTAAGCACACTAAAATCATTAGTTTTTATATACAATTAATGTATATGACTACACAATTGGACCAACAATTTCTAGCTGAAAACGATCTATGGCAGAGCCAAACTCAGTGTTACGCTGAGAGAAGTCATGATGAGGAATCTTTCTCTTTAATTTGTAACAAGCCTGAGGAACAATGTCTTCCAACATCCAGGGAAACATCACTCACAACATTCCTAGCAAAATGAGTTTATGTCAGTTGTAAGTAATTATATTTCCTGGGAAAAGAATTCCATTTGCATCATGCCAAAGACAGCGGAAGACCACAGGTATTACTCAAAAAGGCTGGTTCTTTGCCTGCTGAAATGAGATGAGTCAATAAGAAACTAGTCAGAAAACCAAGGAGAATTGACTGAGTGGGCATACACACTGCAAGCTGTGTTTGCACAATCACATATCTTCCACCTGTTTAGATGTAAATCCAGTATTCCAGGTCCCAGACCATGTGCTGCCTAAGGAAATAACGTTAAATAATGAGTGAGCAGGAGAAGGCTGAGGAGGAGAGAAAGGGAATGCCAGTTGCAGAGCTTTTACACTAATTTTTAGCAGCCACTCTCAGGGAAGAATACCTGTTCTCTCCTACTTACTTAGCTGGAGGTAAGGTGCCTTTACTGGGAGTTAGCTGTGGATAAGAGGGAAACAATGATAAGAGAACAAATAATATAAATCGCTAAAGAACCATCTGGTAGGGGAACTCAGTCTACTCCCGTGTTCAGGAAATAGGAAGTTTTTTCTCCTCCCCAAACATCCCTCCACAGTAGCCATCTCATTAGCAATGCTGGCACTGGTGTGGGAGGGCAAGCCTGCCTCTGAGTTCAGCTCTGCCCCACAGCAGAGGCATGCTTTATTATTAATGCACCACTTTGCTGCTGATCGTGAAACAGAAAGAGATTTAATCTGGGTACATATGTAGGTTTTCTTAAGCTCCTTTTCCATGTATTTAATATCTCTGCAACTAGGGTAGAGTAGGAAAAAATAAAGACTATTTCATGGAAGAAAGAACTTTTCATTACTATTGTGTTTGGTAGAAACAAAACCATCTGTGAAAGCCCACCATTGCAGGTCTACACAAAGAGCCTCACACCTAAATACCAAAAATAATGTATAGAAGAGAGATTCAGTAGAACTGCTAACATGTAATGCAGCTAGGAGACAGGAAGGATTACATCTTTATTCTCACAGAATAAAAACATTAGTGTGCCAAAAATTTACACAATATTTTAGCAATCACAATCAAGCAGGATCAGAGTCCCAAAGATCCTACACCATAACAGGAGCATGTATTTACAAACATAGAATTAAATGAAATATTTAACCTGCACATGAGAGATGTCACTCAAGCAAGCTTAATTCCAGTTTTCTTTCATTCTGGAATTTCTACTTGCTGAGAAAAAAATTCTGCTACCCAGGCCACAATTCCCATATTTCCCCTCTGTTTCAATTCTCATCCACCCACTTCAGCTCCTGTCCCTTTTTCTGTACTCCATCCATCTTGCTTGTTCCTGACCTCCCAGGCCCTTGGCCCTGTTCAGTCTCAGCTCTGCTTGTCCTCACCTCACTTGCTATCTTATCTCCCATGCACCAGTCCCCCCTCCTGTGCCTCTACTCCTCCAAAGACCCTCATCTACTTTCTCCTCCACCCACCTTTCTAGCTCCTGCCCCTCCCTCCTTGCTCTCTACAGGCTCTTCCTGGGGTTCCTGCACCCAACCTCCCCCCTCCACGTGCAGTCACACCAGCTTTCCTTCAGGCTGCAATGGCAAGAGCTCTGAGAAGACGGGGAAAATCAGTCCTGGCACAGCACACTGCTGCAACAGGAAAAGATTAAACACCGAGGGGAACCAACTCAAAGCCCAAGGCCTTAAGATAGTGTATTCAGTTGAGTGGGCATCAGAAATACCTGAAGGGACAGAAGATAATGCCTGGTCACAGAATCTGCAGAGCCCTAGAGCAATACGCACAAACACATTTAAGCTCACAGCTCCTACCTAAATGTCTACTTCCCCTGCCCCAAATCTGCAGCTCATCAGAACACTGAACACCTTTGTGAACCTTGAATTTAGGCATTAGTTTCTGACAAGTCTGCCTGCAGCACGAGCTAGCTTAGACTTGCACAGGCTCACAATTTGACCAAAAATGGAGAACTTAGCATAGATAAATGTAGACTTGGATGGATGCCCTGACAAATTTCAAGTGTCTGCTTGAAAACAGGCTAGAGATTCAAAAGAGCAACAGGTATGCATTTATTTCAAGATAGGCAAAATATCTTTACTCCTTAAACTCGTTCTCAGAAATGGACAAAATTTACTCGAAAATCTCTTGCAATGCAGCTTGAGGCAGATGCTTCTCTTGAACATCACCCCAAATGCTTATAATTTGGAAAGTTGTATACAATTTACAAAGAGGTCTCTATAACATAAAGCACCAGATTAAGTTATCTTCATTCACAATTAGCACATACACACTCAACTTTTTAATTGCTTTTTTCCACATCCTTGCCATTACAGCTACTGTAAACAACACCCTTGAAAATTTAGCCATTGTTTTATGTCGGCACTATTTTGTTCTGCTGGGGCCTACTACGCCTCTTAAACAGATTCAAAGACCAGTTTTGCAAGAAGGCACAGATTGTGATTCATGTCAAAGATTCTCTGTATTTCTCCTCCTGTGTTTCTTCAAAATATTTGAAAAGGGTTATTTAGAAGACTGTTTCACCAATATGAAGCTGGTAAAATTGTCTGTATGCGGGCAAATGCTGCAAGTAGCTTGAAACAAAAAGGAGTTAAAGAAGGGTATGTTTCCTTCTTATTTGACATTCCTGTGACTACTCATTTTGAGGATCCTTGGCACCCCACTAATGTTAATATGATTTGCATGTGACTGGCTTCTGCATTTCAAAACTGAAGCTGATTATTTTGCCTGTCTCCTCTTCTAAGGGACAAACTTCAGAGAAAAGATGTAAAAACTATTTACAAAGTTACCTGTGTATGTCCTGTGCTGACTTTTATCATCCAGGACTCCTCAAAGCAAGAATTCCAAATCAAGAATTACTGGAATTGTGAGTCTTTTCACCTACATTTGACAAGGCTTCTTGGATGGAAAACTCATGTTATACTAACCTAGAATTTCCACTAGTGTTTATTTTAGTGTAAAAAACCCTATTAAATCTATCTCAGATTTCATTGCAAACAAGCAAAAAAAGAGTTGGCAATCC
This sequence comes from Megaceryle maxima, assembly GCA_024605025.1. Taxonomy (NCBI): domain Eukaryota; kingdom Metazoa; phylum Chordata; class Aves; order Coraciiformes; family Cerylidae; genus Megaceryle; species Megaceryle maxima. The sequence continues at coordinate 44,288 of JANHGN010026436.1, forward strand.
TGCTGCTGCTTCCAACCAGTACTTCAGGACCTTCATATTATGATTATTATTATTAATAGCCATTTCCCCCAACTATCAGTCAAACCTGCTGTGCCAGACAAAGCTGAATTGCCACACAGCTTTTGGCTGATGGGCTCTGCCAGACATTCTCAAGAACAATATTAGAATATTTTTAAAGCTGTTACAAACTGGCCTATATTCTTCCCTTTTAATAATGTCAGTATAAATACCAAAAACCATGATTCAAACTCTAAAAAAAAAAAAAAAAAAAAAAAAAAAAAAAAAAGATGGCTTTACCAGAAGAGAAAAGATATTTAAAAATGGGTCCAATCGATCAATACAACCATTAGAATGGGTCACCTGAACCTACTTGTAACTCTGTGTTGTGATGGATATCACAAACTTAAGTAGCCTAAGACAAAACAAAAATGTTGAGAGGGATTCACCTCATTGACCTTCTAAGGTAGACTCTGTTAGAACAATATAGGATATTTCAGCAACCTCTACAGTTCTGTGAAGGTTATGAAGATTCTGTGAAAGTAATGCAAATAAAAAAAATAAATGAATAAAATATTTCCAGTAACATGGAATTCTCTTCGCTCAAACTTTCCTTAGTCAAACTTTAAAAATAGGTTATCAAGTCTGCTAATTATAGAGTACTGAACCTCATTCAGTCAATCACAGCACTGGATCCACTCAGAATAAACACTACCACTACTGATAAACGTACAATATTCTTCTTAATACCATTTAGCTCCTTATATGAGCAAGGACATAATTGAGGTGCTTGATGCTGATCTATGTAGAATACTCATGTTTAAAGGAGCCACTGTCAATATTTCACATTGCTGGATGAAGCGTAACGAACGCTAATGAAGAGCTTTGTCATGGTCTTCTAAAGAAGCCTAATAGCCTGGGAATCCTGACACTGAACACATTAGTTCATTCAAATCTCATTTCCCAGTCCTTCACCTGCAACTACCCATCTTTGATTCTAGTCAGAAAAGTTAATCTATTTTTTTCCTCTATCAAATATATCACTGTACTCTCAGGAGTCTGTTGCACAAATCCAGACTCTCCATATACTCTTGAATACCTATCCAGTAGAGGAAAAGCAAAACAGACAATGTGCATAACATAGTTTTACAGTGCTACAAGGAAACAAGACATTAAAATTATATATTCTTGTTTGTTCAACACAATAACTCTACATCCACCTATTAGTGTTTTCACACTCTGTAATATAGTTACATGTGCTTCTGTGATGCACATAATCTTCTCTTTAGGAAGCTCCAGAAAATACACTTGTTGATTCACACCAAAGCAGAACATTATTAAATAAAATTGGTATTCGTAAGTGTGTGAATGTGCAACAAAAAGCAAGTGAAGTGGATCCCAAAAGAGCATCTTACTTATTTTTACCCTGGTATTTTTTGCTGAGATTATTCATAATGCATCCCAGTTACAAGACATCTCACAACACAGCTATTAAGCTTGTGCAGGAATGCCATTTGAATTACGTAGTAAAACCTACAGAGTAGTCAGATCTTAATTCTCAGTATTTGGTATTGCACAAAGACTTTAAAATAGCTTTTTATGATATCTGAATGAGATGAACAGAATAACCCCAATAAATATACAAAAGGGGTTTCTCTTATTAGCTCTGTCCTACTTCTAAAGCTTTTACTCTAATAGCAACGCTATTCTCTACCTCCCCTGTAGCAGATTGCACAATTTGCTTCTGTCTTTGTAGTATGGCTAATAAGTTCTGGGTTAGAGTAGCGTAGACCTCGGGCTACTAGTATGTTGGAATCAATTATGCAAAGCCCATTCATTTTGATACAATGTACTAAACCGCTGCTGTCACCGCAGTAGAATGGCTGCTCAGATTGGTTTCATGGATTTCTCCCACCCTCTTCTTTTTTTATCACTACAATGTCTTCATCCTTTGCAAAAGTTGGCATTCTCTGTCAAATATACTGCCTCCTACCTAGGATGCAAGGCTCACTTCAAGATTAATCAAAATCAACTTGAAATTCCAGTAGCAATAAAAGCTGAAAACATGAATTGTGCATATAGCATGAGTTTTACATGCAATTGAATTAAGAACATAATTCATTCAGTACACCAAATCATTAATTTGGTTATAAATGTCTATTCCAAGATTAAAGGAAGAAAATTCTCTAAAAGCGCAAGAGCTGCACAAATTAAGAAGCCCTTCTGTAACCTTTGTTTTTTAATGGACAGAGAACGTGTGTATTAGCAAGATATTCTGATATAATTATTTGCTTATAAATGTAGTACGTCATGGGATACATTACCGTTCTTAAAAGTGGAAGTAGCATTAGCTAGCTCAGATGTCTTTTAAAATTTATTTTTATAGCATATTCATCCATTTCAATGGCAATTATAATTCTTATAGGTATAGGAAATTATTATTTATCATAACAGAATTGGGAACAATAAAAAAAAAAAATTATTAAAACACACTCAAGAGACATTGGGAATACACATATGAGATTTCTTAGACACCTAAACCTATCAACTATTTCAAAGGCACTGAAATGGTTGGACTTCTCAAGGAGCATTTCAACTTGCAACGCAGGTAGGAAAGCGCACATTTCTCTGTTAGTTTAGTATGCCAAGTCAGCTTAAAAAAAGGTCAGATGGGAACCAGAGAGGAGGAGCGAGCAGGACTACCCCTTTTGGCAGTAGCAAGCCAGTTCATTGGCACAGCCAACTCACACAACCTCACATCCTACCTTCCTAAAGGATGTGAAAGACAACGTGAAAATCTACTAACACCACTGAAAAACATGAACTTACCACGTATGATTCAACATTACATCTTACTCAGAAAATAACAGCCCTTAAAATTGTATTCGAGCCCATAAATGAAGTAAAAAGTTAGTAGCAAAAGAATCACAAGTGGCTTGCATGTTGCCAGGGAGATAAATTCAGAAAGAAACAAGATGTGAGGTACTACTGTGGAAGGAGGGGCAAATCATTAAACTTGCAGATCCTGAGCTTATACAAAAGACCCCAAACAAAGGACACAGAAGAACCCCTCAGGAGGGCTGCCGAAACCAAAGTATCAGTGCTTCACTATGAAATTGAGAGTGTATTTCCATGTACATCTGACTTCCCTCGTCCCTTCTTTATCTGCCTTCCTTCACTTCTCCTTGTGCAGCCCGTCATTCCCTGCACAGTGCCAGCGCGATGGCTTGAGGTGTAACTGTGAGGCACATCACAGAAATGCCCCGGATTACCAAAGACAACAAAGCATTCTAATTAGACTCATAACTGTGACTCAAATGCTTTCCAATAGTAAGAATGATAGAGTACTTGAATACAGAATAGGGAAATGCTTGAACGAAGTCATGATTCACATAATGAAAGGCTGTAAAGTTACAGAGCAATTTCTCTCTAAATATACAAGCACCTGAGTCTCAAAGACTACATTTCTCCATGCCTCCTGGCCAGATGAGCACGTGGCCTCATTATTCTCAGCCTAATTCATCCCTTCACAAGAGTACTTGTGAACTAACAAGCAGTCACACCTTTAACTTGGACAGTATCAATTACACACCGTCATCAAACTTACGCAAAGTTTCGGAAATAAAGAAGCTGCGACAGGCTACCAAAAAGCTATGGCCACCATAAACACCTCAAGAATGTAAACACAGTGCAGCGTAAATGTTACCAGTGTTGGCAGAATGCTCATTTTCTGCTCTGCTGCTGCGGGACTAGCTTACAAGTGCTTGTGAAACTTGTTCCTTCCCCACCTCCCAGCCTCCCCTAAATCCTTTCAATTCAATCTCAAACTGCAATGATCATTAAAAACAACGAGTATGTCTGGCGCAAGTAAACGTGCCTTGACTATCAATGATTCATTAAGTACCTGGCACTGGATCCATAATATGGGATTCTGACATGGAAAGAAAAGCTTTAGAGCTCATTCAAAAGTACAAGCTTTACATATAAGAGTTAAAAGGTGCATCTTTGTCTAACAAGTAAAAGAAGGCTAAGTCTTTTGTTGATGATGTTGATTGTTTCATCCACTATATAAGCTAATTCTCCTATTTAGATACCACCTTTTCCAAATCACAGATAAATTAAGTCAACTTTAGCTAATGTGGTAATGATTTGTAGTGAGTGGCAGAAATTCCCCTGTAATTATGCATGAATTGATGTGTGATTTCCTAATGAGCTTAAGTGAAGAAATCATCGTTTTGTGATAAATGCTTTATTTCTTAAAATGCTCATAACACATTTCTAATAAATTTAATCAAGCAACTCACACTCATGTAACATTTACAATTATTAAGTGTGCAGTCTTTTACACTGCTTTACAGTTTTGGCTGATTGCTGTGTGTTAAAGTTTAGCATTTCATAAACATGGTTGTAACAACCAATATGTTACTTTTGCTCAGCACCATGAATTATTTCAGTTTGAAGGTAATTTACATTCTGTACAAGTTTTGTGCCTCAAAGGCAAAATTCTTTTGCCATTTATATATGGATGTACACATTAGGAAATTAAATCAAGCATTTCTACCTTTCAGGACACACCTCGTCCTTCAGTATCTCATGTGAGGGACAGCAAACACTCACTATAGTGACCTTATTGCTGGATTCCCAATTTAAAAGAACTCCCAGAGTACAACTGCTTCACCTCTCTGAAACATCCTTGATCAGTCACCCCCAGTCCTATCAACCCTCCTGGCTGAAAACCAGTACAAATTCAACTTGGTAGCAGAGCTGAATTTCTGTGGGAGCTGGGGAGGAAGAAAGCTTTCTAAAATGACCTGAAGGCATCTTATCCTACAGTCTCTTTACTAAGAACTTTAGCTTAGATCTTTCCTTCTAGAGCAAGCTGCTATAGGGAACGGATGACCTCAGGGAGTCTCAGACCTAGAGATTTCTATAAGTTGCTCCATCCTTAAAGACTGGAAATCAGATACTTCCTACACTTCCACATATTTGGGTGCTGAGATTTAGTTGTCCTGGGTGTACTATACATGTTACCAGTTTCCTAAAAGGAGGTCTGTCTGACCAAAGGGAGCAGCTCTGCTGTTCTTCCTCACGCTCTTCACCAATGTCACCTTGGAGCTCAGAAGTAAAAGGCAAAAGAGGAAACCTGTCTTGGCATTCCACATCTGTAAGAAATTTTTGTTTGATTTCTCACTAAAAATAAAAACCTCGTATAAAAAGAATATGAAACTCAAGATGGTGAAGCTGACCAGTTTTAAATGCAGAACCAGTGTTAAATGGTACCGGTAGTAAATCTCAAATGCCGTGATTCCTTACACAATGCTGCTCCTAGAGCTAGAAAAGATCAGTCAAAGACTATCTATTAACACTTCACAAGACAAGAAGAGATCTTACAGGGATCAAATACATACATGTGTTTATTTTGATGCAAGGGTGGACTGGAGCCATTCAAATTCAAGTAAACACGAAGAATATAATCTAAAAATAAGCTCCTACTACCATCTGAAGAACAAAAAGAAAGTGTCTTGGAATATCATCTTGAGCACCTGAGTTCCCTGGAACACATCATTAATGCATAATTATCACTGAATACATTGATTTTGGTTTGAACTTAGTAACTTATCAGTGAACCCAAGTTCCAGTGATCTGCATTCAAAAGGATTTTATTACATGTTCAATTCCCTTAGGATACCTAGAAGAATTGTATCACAAGTAAAAATCTCTCTTAAAAATGTCTATATTATAACTGTTAATAAATCCATCTAGATGATAATCTTTCTTCCTATCTTCTCACTTGTTCCCACACAAGGCAAAAAGGTGAGTGATAGTGGCAAACTGAAATCCTTTTCCCTGAGCAGGTATTCACTCCTCCCTGATCCTCACAGGCATTCCTCATTCTCCCCCCCCCCCCGGATATAAAGTTGAATCACAGGAGAAGTCAGAATCAGTGTCTGGATTCCTTTATCCTGTCAACATGTTATTGCCAAATTCTATCCTCCCATAGTCAGAATATGTTTCACATCCTAATTCAGATCATTTGAACATCCTCCTTCAAATATCTAAACTCCTCCTCATCTTAGTTACACTCCCTGACTGTATTTTTTTAAGGTTTTTATGTTACAATTGATAACAATGTCAAAGATTTAATAAATAAATAAAAGTGTGGTGATTGTGTAGGATGGGATTTTTGAAGGAGGAAGATACTCCTTCAAAACATCCATTGGATTCCAACAGGAACTGGGCTTCTATTGGTTTCATGTGCCTTTGAATATCTCAGATCTAATATATCTGAGATAAAGTGTGGAAAAGAGAGAGAAAAAAAGAACTTTGAAAAATGAAGGAGTAGTAAGTTCTCTTCAGAAGAAGGGCAAGTAACTGTCAGTCTACTTAAATGCTCAGACTTCAGGAAAAACAAACATCCCCTGGCTTGCTTCTCTTGAAGGCTGAGTGCATAGTCTCCTTAATTCCACTGCTCACTTACAACAAAATACTAGCTTTTTGGTATAAAAGTTAACAAAGCTTCAACTTCCTGAATCTCAAATGCCAAAATTTGCATTATTTTCCTGCAGCTGTGGGTGCTATTCCAACTGGTCACACTTAAATGCTACTAAAAAAACCTATCAAGAAAGCAACCGATACATACATTGTTTTAGCATCATAGTATCATCTAGGCTGGAAAAGACCTTCTAGATCATTGAGTCCAACTGTTAACCCTACTCTACATCTCCACTGAAAAATCATATCCCTAAGCACCATGCCTACACAACCTTTAAACATGGCCAGCTGCTCAAAATCTCACTTTTCTGTTGTAAATTATTCTGAATAAAGTTTTGTACATTTTTTTCTTCCTCTGAAATATTTATTTAATTTACAAAAATACATTTTGTATTTTCTAGTATGTAAAGGTCAGGAAATTGTAATTTACTTTTTCAAGTACATTAAACAGTCAATATTTCTTATGTAAATAAAGACCGTACACTATCCTTGCACCTTTTGTTACACATGCTAAGCCAGAAGCTTTCTCTTAAAAATATGATTCATTTCTCTATTTAAAAAGGTTCTGTATTTAGAACTGTTTAAATCATATTTTTCTCCATCAGGTTTTTTATTTTATATGGGTATTTCTCCCACCCTGTATCCCACACATGAGATCAGTTACGACTTTAGCGACCATTCCATATTTCAGCATAAAAATATTTTGAAATGCAAAATACTATTAAACCATCAGGAGATTGTAATATTAGCATTGTGTTTTCTCAGTCTAGACTCACATCCTGTAGTAAAAAGGAAACATTGGGTTCATATGATCTGGATCTCAGGTTAATTCATCAATAATATTTTATTATTTTATCTGGCCCTCTACATTTTATGAACGTTATTTGCACTTTTCACTGAGCTGTAGAAATAATGAACAATATAAATTCTGTATTTTATGTTCCCCTGAAACACTGAATAGGTCAACCTAAGCCATAATATCACTAAAACTCACAAAGAAATATGTACAATCAGACCATAAAAGGAAAGGCTGTTGAGCTACACACTTTTTCATTAATGCAGATTAATTTTGTAAAATAAAAACAAAATATGTTGCTCCTCCTTTCTATAAATATACTGGATTCTAAATTGATATGTGTACACAATCTGTCAGACAGTTATATATAATGTTTATTGTTTACCTAATAACACAGACTAATTTTGCAATATTACTATCCATGTAGCAGTAACAATAATAGAACAAGAAGAGCCAGCAGACAGTAACAGTAAGACACATTTCACTCGAGTGACAAAATAAGGACACCCAATCTAGGAGTACTGCAGCTATGAAGTGTGTTCAAATTGACTGGCATGCACCATACCTGTGGTCAACACCCATATGAGCAGGTATGAGCCAGGGACATCCCTTCTTACAGCTTCCAGCCAAAGAAGGTGTTTCAATATGCATCTAAACCAAATAAATTCTCAAATACCTTTCAAAACGGAGACTTCTGTCATCAGCTGTCCTGTCTGTAACAGCATATTCAATTTCAGTTGGGTAAGAGGACAGTTTATACTAAAATACCACAGCAGATGGGATGGACAGAAAACAGGTACGCTACCCCCAAAACTGTTTCCAAGAGTAAGCTGAGATACTTTGGGTGAGTTAGCGGAGACTTTGTATGAGTTGCGTTCTTGAAAAGTTAGTGGTATTAAATGAATAGTCAGTAGTACACTGTACCCCCCAAAACTACAATTTCACTCCAGCATTTAAAATATATGATACTTAGTTATTGGAACACATTGAAGATTAATGAGCACACTGAAATGTACTCACACCCTCTGTTTCAGTGCCTGCTGGAGTCAAAATTATGGTATTAACTCACAGGCTCTGCATCCCAGGAACCAGTAAGCAGTGCCAAGGAATCCTTGTTAAGTTATAATTACAAGATTTCAGTTTTGCCAGCCACTTCAGGGGCAAGATGCATGTGATCTCAAGATGCCAGCTCTTTCGTATTAGATGGCAACGGGAAAAGATCATTAATTAAAACCAGTTAAATGATGAAAAATTTCAAATATTTTCTATAAACTGCTCTCATTTTCCAGCGCACCACAGCTATAGTCTGCCCTACACAAACCTACACGGTTTTGCAATTAAAGTTACACAGAAAAAGGGGACATATATTTCTAAGGAAATAAAATCTGGCATAGAAACCCCCCAAATTAAAACAGAGATATATTAGAGTAGGTGCAGTTCAGTAACAGAAGTTGGGTTTAGCTACTCCTTTAAACTTAGTCCTATTTTAGCCACATTACTTTCTTTATATGATTCTGTAAAATTTTAAATAAATTCAGAATTATAAAGGGAATAGCTTCCCTGCCTCTTGCAGTGGTAAAAAGAAATCTGACTGCAGTAACTTGCATTTTCTCACATACAATAAAACCCTTGAGACATTCCTATTAATAATTACTGACAAATTCGAAGAAAAAAAAATAAAATAAAGACCTGACTAAAGTTTTAGGAAGAAGAGGACTTATAGGTGTGGAATTTGCCTGTGTATGACACAGGTTGCTGCAGACAGAGAGCCATTTAAAGTCCTTGCTTCAGGGTTCCGGAATATAAAAAATTCATGGTGTATAATTTTGCATAATTTGTTTAGTTACTGAAACATAATTTAGCTCCTTGGTGCACAGATACAAAGAAAAGAACAAAATATCTTACCAAGACTACAGGTCTTTCACTGTTCTGCTGTGTGTGGTATATGACATCCACGTGCATCCAAACCAGTCTTCAGATACTACAGATAATCAGATACGTATCGGTGTCAGTACCAAAGCATCATGCTTGTGGTTATTTATTGAAGATATTGACTACCCCCAAGCCACATATTATAGGAATATAATAGAAATAGAATGCTCAGAAATATATCTGAGTCAGGCATAGTTAAGTTCCAGATTCAGAAAGCATCTTCTGCTGTAGTCACCAGCTCTAGGCTAGTTTGTACTTGCTCAAATGCTCTGTATACAAAGAAAAAAATGCAACTATAGAGTATCCAAAAATGTTGTGGATTGGATATTCAAAGATATTGGTATTTGAGCCTGATTCCCTTTTTGTTGAGCTAAATCTAATATGAAATTAACTCAGCAAGTTCAGAACACAAAGCCACACAACTCTACCCTGCATTTGCAAAATCAAACCCAAATCCAGGGTTGCCCACAGCAAATCCACATCCTTTTTCTGACATTCATTCTGCACCAAAGTCCCCATGACTGGTTTCAAAAGAACAACACAAAATAAGAAAAAGTGCTCAATCCTTTTTTAACCACTCTTGTTTGTTTTCACACTTTTAGTCAGTTGCATAATATAAATGACTCCAAGAAAGGGCCAAGAATTCAAGAGCTCCCATTTAATATAATATATAGGAGATAAGGAAGGGAAAGAGTGGCAACAAGATAATGAGAGTCCTTGATAATTCTTCTTTAACTGTGTGTTATATTACTTCTTATATATAATTCTTTTTTTGTGTTATACTTACAGTCTGTCATCTGCTTTTTAAAACTTTCACCAAATGAAATTTGAATAGATCATTAAAAACTGTAACTTTTTTTCATGCACCAAAAGGTTACTGAAAATAATGCTGTGAATCAAATCTTGTTATTTATTCTTCCAACTCATACGTGTGCAATCCCTCATTAACACCTAAATAAACATACAGATGTATAAAAGTATCAGAAGGAATTTTAAGATAAATATTTTGGGAGATTGTTTTTCCATTGTTTTTCATATTTATCGCTACAATATTTTTACAACAATCTATAAACTATAATAGACTATGTACTTTCAAATAATGGCTACGTCTCACTTCTTTCTTCTCTAACTCCAAATGCATTTCACAGGGAGTTTGGCCCAAACAAGAGTTTTTGGATTACAACGCTACCAAATAAGATGTGCAAAGAAGAACTACAAATGTTAACATGCCTTGTATCTTAGAGAAGTCTCAAAGGTTAACAAGAAAGTTAGGCTCTCCATTTCTCTCAAAATGTAGGCCAATTTAGTCTTTAACTACACTTAGAACTTTTCAGATGTCCAATCTTATTTCTTATGAAACTTACATTGAGAAATACAGACAGACAGACACAGAAGCATTGCTCTGCTCTTTCACTTTGGGCACTGAAGCCACAGAGAGCTGATCATTTCTTGTCACAGAACAACAGAGACCAACACTGTGGAAAAAAATTATGGAAATCATTGTGAAACACACACCTGATTTTGAAAGATACTTTCTTGAATTCTGATGCCTTTTTATACAAGAATTGACTTCTATATTCTTGTTTTATTTGCAATCTAAGTTTCCTCATGTAAACCCCACCAATTTTAGTCCGTTATGCCAGTTTCAATTTAAGTAGTACATCACAATCTGAAAGGCCTGATAAAAAGAAAAAAAATATTACTGGTAATTGAAAGATGTTAGGACCTTCCTGGTATGCACAAAACTGTAAAACAGGAAACCATCTATTGAGCCCAACCCCAAATCAGTTTCTGACCTGCTTTTGCCAGAGGGAACATAAACTTCTTCTGAAAAATTACTTTCCTATCATTTTTTAATTCACATAAAATTCAACATGTAACATGATAGGGAGGGAAGACAAAGAGAGTAAACATACTCGGAATTCCTGAAAACCGCATATCTTCTTCAAAGTTCTTAACCAGCAAATCAAACTTGCCCTGTTTCAAGTTAACTGCCTGTCAGTTCTGCCTATGTTTCTCAAGAAGGTCTGGGAGCAAGAATTACCTGGGCTTGGTCAACCAGCAGCAGCATATGTATTACCTGCACTTACCATTTGTCTGCAGAAGGACAGAGTGATAGTATATAACATAACAGTTATTTAAAGCCCTTTGGAAAATCAAGTCACTACTGCTGAACGTTTCTATACCTCAGGCTATATGAAGACAAGTTAAGTGCTGATTCTGAACTCTACCATTTTGCTTTATTTCACTACGATGGGCAGGCTGGGAGTTACCCAAGACAACGAATGTAGCCATAACCCTTCTTCATGGTAAACATATAATTTCCCCAGTGATCCAGTAAGCAATAACAAAAAGTTATGTGTAGTACATATAGTGTTTATATTCCCCTGGGTTTAATATGGCTCACAGTAAAATTGATTTTCTGGAATCTTGCAATAAACCTCATCAAAGTAAATGAAACCCACACTGGCTTTTTATAAAGTGATTGGATTCAGGGTGATAAATTAACCCTCACCATCAGAGAGACTCCCAGTAATGCACTTGCTCGATTAAACTCCTCCAGACTCTGTTTAGATTTTAATTTTTCTATAGGACTTATTTAACTCTCTCAAAGCTTCCAACTTAATGCTTGCAGAATGGATAGCAGCTGAAAACTGTACTTTTTCTTCTTTGACTAAACAGATCAACCAGATTTATATTTGCTGAGCACTTGCTTGACACTTTTCTCTAACCTATATAAAAAACCCCACTGCTATTCATATCCAGAGGGAGTGAGGAGGAGGAAAAAATTACTTTCTGCTTACTAAGAGTTCCTAATCAAACATCAGGAACTGAGAAAAATGTAACAATTCTAAATTTCTGTACACGTGAAATCAATATCTGTAAGAGATGCCAGAGCAAAATCCAGTGGATATCCTGCAAAAACCTTACAGAAGTCCAGCTCACAACAGGCTTTCCTGCAACACACATTCCCCACAGAGGATTTTCACCTGAAATGACCACCTAAGACTTGCCAAGGTAGATTATTACTAATTATTTGCCAGTCTTTGGACAGTCCAGTTTTTTCACTGTTCAGCTCCCATTTCAGCAGGAGGCAAAATGTGTAAAAAAAAAAAAAAATTCGGTGTCCTTCCCTAATGTTCCTCAACAACCTCTAGTGACTTTCTTGGATAAAAAAAGTGTATGATATCTATTCACAGCTACCGTGCAATACATATGAATACTACTTTTGTTGCTATATTTATTCCTGGGTAAATGAAAAAATTATTCATTTAACCAGGAGTAAAACCTCTGAGATTTTTTTTTTTCTCATTTTCCAGCCTGTCTAGGGAAAACAGGCTGCAGTAAACAATCATGCCCTATTTTATTCCTACTTAAATGAATTATCATAATAATAATTACTAGGAAAAACATCTGGTTTCTACTCAGCACAGACGGCAAATTCTTTGACACATTGCTTGCATTTCCCCTTCTTAGTCTCCAGGCTGAGGGTCTCAGGCTTTTTTTAGACCAGTATACATGCAAACCTCACAGCATGCCTGATGGTACAGATTTATGGAGAGACTGCTGAAGCCCATAAAATGTTTCCTCTGTTTTTTCTGCCTCTGGAAAATTGTGCCTTTGTAATAATATCTTCTCTTTAGAGCATTTCCCTGCTTCTTATACAGATGACATTTGCATGTAAACAAGTTCTTGCTGGCTTTTTTCACTACTAAACAACAGCCAGGAAAAACAATGTTCCCTTTGACACCATATTGGCCTGTTATTGTAGAATGATCTTAATGACATTATTTAAGGTTTTGAATTAGAAAATGGGGCGAACCAGCAGAAGCAATTTAACTTTCAAGCTAATTAATATTCCCACTGTAACAGAAGATTATTTTGTGGAAAAAAAGAGAAAGAATTATCAATCAACTCATTTATCATGTGAGACTTTGAACAGTACTGAAACTTAAGTACATTAACAGGATCAGCTTTTGCATTTCCATAATATCTTTTATCAGAGGATCTGCACCAGTGGCTGCTTCAGTTGCTCTGCCTCCATTGAACAACCCTGGAATGGAAACAAGAGCTCAATCTCAGCAACAGCCAGGGTCCAAGCAGCCCAGAAGTATGAAACACTGGGGAGGAAGGCCACATGGAGTCAAATAGTGTCCACTGTCATTATCTCTGCACATTTTTTCTCAAGGTACAAGGGGATGTAAGGCCCTTGAGAATCTCACTGGGTTTTAAGGGGTGATATGTATGAAGCAGCCTAGGCAGGTCCCCAAAAAGGTTAAAAAACCACCAGACTAGAAAGAGCTTAATGTATCACTTCAGAGCCATGAGGTTTAAAAGACAAGTCTCATACCTTTGGGGAGCCATTTGGCATCTCTGGCCACTGGTGCTATGCAAAGCTTCTCATGGCAGGGGGAGGCATTTACTTCCACAGTGCGGCTGCAGCCCACTTTGTTATGAACAAACCCTCCACAACCTTTTCTAAAAGAGTCTATCAGTCAGTCTCCAGCATTTCACCTTCATTTAACTGGCCATATTTCTTCACCTTTCATCCTCTGCCCTGGGCTGAGGAGGTGCCCTTGCCCAAGCAGAGCAGGCGGACAGGGTCCCCACTGCCCACCTATGGCCCCTGCTGAGCATGCAGCAATGGGGAGGGAACACACATCGCTTTGCACTTAGTGTGTTAAAAGGCCCTCACTCTTCCTCACAGCTATCTCAGGGTGGCTCTGCACTATCTACTCTGTCTGTATCGGTGGACAGCATATATCAAGTGTAAAGCAGCCCTGAGCTTCCTCAGCACTACAAGGGTACATCAGGTCACCCTGACTTCACTTCTTGCCAGAGTGACTCCTATGCCAGAAACACAAAGGAGATTTGCCAGAGCTTGGCTTGCAAACAGCTTATTAATATCAAGCAGTATTGGATCCCAAAGTGTTTGAAAAAGTAAATAAACAGTCTCATTTCATAAATGGAAACCAGAAGCACTGAGACATTCAATAACGAATAGAGAGCCAGGAAGAGTTCTGGGACTGGGACTTTGCTGTCTGCCCACTCCTGTGACAGTCCCTTTTACCTTAATGCAGACCATTGGTTTACTGGCTTATTCTTGCTGTGCCCAGTGATGTACGTATTTGGTGTGGGTTCCCAGGGACCAGAGCTACAAGACGACCTGCCCTGCAGTCTGTGGGGTGTCACTCCTCGGATATGGTTTAGCTTTATACAAACCAGTATCACAGAATGTCTTTGGTTGGAAGAGACCTTCAAGATCATCTAGTCCAACCTGCGACCCAACACTGCAAGCTCACCACTAAATCATGTCCCTGAGCACCAGGTCCACACACCATTTAAATGCCTCCAGGGATGGCAACTCCACCACTGCCCTGGACAGACCATTCCAATGTCTGATAACCCTTTCGGTGAAGAAATGTTTCCTAATATCCAGCCTAAACCTCCCCTGGCACAGCTTGCAGCCATTCCCTCTGGTCCTGTCACATGTCACCAGGGAGAAGAGGCTGTCCCCCTTCTTGCTCCAACCTCCTTTTGGGTAGTTGTAGAGAGCAAGGTGGTCTCCCCTCAGCCTACTCTTCTCCAGACCAAACAGTCCCAGTTCCCTCAACCGCTCCTCACAGGACTCATGCTCTGTGCCCTTCACCAGTCTCGTTGCCCTTTTCTGGACAGGCTCCAGTACTTCTATGTCCTTCTTACTGTGAGGGGCCCAGAACTGAATGCAATATTCACGGTGTGGCCTCACCAGTACCAAGTACAGGGGGACAATCACTTCCCTATTCCTGCTGGCCACAGTGTTTCTAATACAGGCCAGGATGCCATTGGCCTTCTTGGCCACCTATGCACGCTGCTGGCTCATATTTAGTCGACTATCAATCAACACCCCCAGGGCCTTTTCTAACTTGCAGCTTTCCAACCACACATCCCCAGGTCTGTAGCTGCCCATGGGGTTGTTATGACCCAAGTGCAGGACTGATATAATTAGTATCATCTATTCTATGTTTCTGTTTGAATCATAAATGGGTCACCTTTCTTTCATCTAATTTTGTCTCAACTGCCTATGATATGTAAGATTTCAAAGTTAATCATTATAAGCTCAAGTTCATAAAATCACTCTTACATGAAAGTAGCAATTAAAATCAAGCGTGTATTCACCTAATAATAAAAGGCCTATACTAACACAAGGGTCAATATGTTTAAATGCTTCCAGCAAATGACTATAAATCTTATTATAACATTTTACATTCTTTATATCTTCTTTATAACTGCTTTGAACTTTCAAGGTTATTTCCTTGTCATTTTTTTCAAATTTTATAACACTGAAAATTTATCTTCAACTTGGCATTAAACATTTAAGAAACAAACAACCCAAACCCCTCCAAATACAACACAAAATATTGTCAGAATTCTACCACATAAGAATATTTTTTAAACAGATGAAGGAAATATGAGACAACTCTTAGCCATCATTTCTAGCACTAAATGGACTAGAATATATTTACAGCTTCTCATATGCAATCAAGAAAATAAGTTCTTGTGACACTGTATTTGATGAGAATCTTTACCTAGAGAATAACCTAGACTCCAGCGTATGAGTCAGCTAATTGGTATCTAAATTAAGTTTTGCATTAATAGAACAAATACAACAAGAATTTTCTATAAAAGATTATGCAGAGTATATGAAAATTGTAACTTTTTGAGCTATGATTAATTTTGTTATATTTTGGTTTAGGACCTTAACCTGCAGGCCATACTAATACAAATAACCTCATGGATTCAACTACTTGTGCAAGTAAAGGCTGTAGTATGAAATTGTCTAAGAAGAAAAGAAGAGCAAATAGAAATAGTCTTCCTGACCCTAAAAGAGGAATAAATCAGAGCCAAACAGAAGCTTCAGAGGGAAACAACCTAGGACTTACACTTTCCAGTATCTACTTCAGATTGCTTTCACTTTCAGGAAATTTAAAAAATCACCTTATTTTTTTAATTGCTGCTATGGAATATATCCATTTTCCTAGGTTGTCTTTCACACAGACAGGGCAAAGAGTCCTCTATTGAGTGGTTTGATTTCTCTGCAGCGTTTCATAGTTACAATTTTGGTGGCACTGACTTTAAAAAAAAAAAAAAAAAAAAAAGTTTTAATTTTATAGCATCCATAAACACCTAAAAAATCCATTTTAGTGACTAAGCTTTGGGGGCAAGACCTCTGTTTAGGCTGATATGCCCATAACTCACATAACACCAGATACATCCCAGAGTGTATGCATCAGTGCTTAGATCTGGCATCCTGGGCCATTCACCGTCTGACATTATCGCACGGAGTGGAGTATGCATGTAAAACAAGCACTTCCCCAAAGACGTCTGCTCTCTTCACAGTAGCATAATTTCTATGCGAAAATCTTCACAGAGATTGACTGGGAGAGGATAGAAGGAAATCAGTGAAGGCAACAGTGAAGCTCTACTGTGAGATCCACCCAGAATCCACATGAGAAAAGCAAAACTAAACAAACAAAAGATCCATCTGGATGTAAATGTAGATAGTAGTAGGTAAGGTTACAATAACTTCAGATACATTTCTTTTCCATTCTTGTGCTCCTCTAGAAAGGATTGCAGGGACTGCTATAGTGAAAATTAGGAGCCTTATCAATCACAGCTTCTGTGAGAGCTGGAATCAGCCACAGGATCAGTGTGGTAGAGCAGCAGATGTTTTGTCTCTACAAAGCACCCAACAGAAGTGTGGTACTATGAAACTCGCAAAGACCTTCGCTGTTTTGATCTAATCCCATAATCAAGTTAGATTCATATGGTAGATATTGATACCTAATAACAACAGACACTACTTTTACATCAAATCATCATAAAAACACGAAAGATGGAGACCAAAGATGAGCCAAACCAAGCCCAGCTGACACAAGAAAAAGATTACTCTGATTCTAACTGGTTTTCTGTAAATAACAATTCTTGAATCTCCATATTTTCTCATAATGAACTTTTGTACACAAAGCGTTTTCTTCCACAGTGGCATCACCAGAACACTTAGCATTGCTGAAAAATAAACTGCTTCTATTTATAAGCCTAAGCATTGATTTAGGAGCCTATTTTAGGCATCTCAGTCTGAAAAGGTTTCCATTTTCTCCATAATAAAGGAGCATGAGCAGCATTAGTGCACTGTCAAAATGCATGGCTTCAGTGAGACCCAGTAAAACCATCCAGATGCCCACTTACCTTCTTTCTATCCCCCCCCGCCCCCCAAAAAAAAAGTTCCTTCAATTTCTAGATTCATGTGAAACATTCAACATTTACTGTAAAACAGACCAGACCAGACAGGTCAGGAGGTTGGCTGTGGAGCAACTGCCTCCTTCTCAGATGCAATGGTAAGCCAGGCTAAGCTCAGGGGTGCAGCCTGGTGGTTTCACTATCTCTATCGTCATACATGGGCTGACCCTTCCCATAAAGCTCAGGTTTCCCAGGTACATAGGAAGGAAAGGATCTGACTGCTCTGTGAGGAGCTGGGCTATGCAGGAAAGAATGTTTGTTTCAGGTATGATGACTGGAGGTAGTTAAGGCGATAACCCTGAAGGCCAGTAGCAAGCAGATGCTGTAAAATGCCTTGGCCAGAGTACATCCAGTAAGGAAATCAAGTGCAACACTCAGGGAAGAGGTGTGAAAGTGGAAAATCAAGCATATATGTCATTAAATGTAGGAGAGTTTGGAGTAATTGAAGATAGTAATGCACAAATGTAGAGTAGGTCAGATAACAGCAAGGTTGGTATGAGTGAAGTGGGATGGGGTGGGCTAAGACAGAACAGCGGACTGGCTAATAGAGCAATGTACATCCAACTGGACTATAACAGAGGAAGGTTTCTCAAACTAGAAGAAAAGATAGGTTCAAGGTGACTTCAGCTTCACTGGGAGGTGAAGGGAACATGTTTTTTACAACAAAGAATAGTAACAGACTCAGGAGAAGAGTTGCCCAGTGAGGAAAAGATGGTGTCTCATCCTCAGACAGAGACAAGACACAAAACATGCCTGTAGCAGGGCCTTTGCTTCACACACCAAAGGAAAAGGTGGCACTGGGAATGCAGAACAAGCCCAGGGATGTAATGCAGCATCATTACACTCTGTCAGGAAGAACCACACCCATCTGGCAGCAATGGTGCTGGCAAATGTCAGAGCTCGCTCCTTAGTGAACTCGCAGCAGCTGTGACTGCAACAGGGAGACTGGTTCTCACCTACCAAGCAAGTGGCTAGGTAGAAGCATTAATGACACTGAAGAATGTTTGTATTCATTAGGAGCCTTATATTATCACTAGGTAACAGACACAGGCTCAAAAGGGTCTCCTCCTGATGTGATTACAATGCTGAACAAGGTTTTTACTGATGATATAAAAGCATGTCTTTATTGTTCAAAGCAGAGCTTCTTCTTGGGATTCTCCCATTATTTTGAAGAGAACTGGCAGTACAAAGGGCTGAGAAAATTGATTTAAGTGTCTTGCCAGGACAGGTCTAGGTGGGAAAATAGCCTTGTCTAATCAAGAAATTCAAAGGTCGAATCTGCTGAATTAGTTTTTGAAATTAGTTGTAAGGCTAATTCTAAACACAATTTGCCAGTTATTTTGCTAGAAGTCTGCCTGATTATCTCCTAAGGGAAGGCATCTATACTTGAAACACGTGACATACTAACTTTGAATTAGAAAATATCTTTAAATAGATACATAAAACACAAATTTCCTCCTCCCTGCAGTTGCTTTGACAGAGATTGCAGCAACTTTACTCTGATGCCTGCAGCAGGGAAGATACAAACTCTTTCCTCTCCCCTGTTCTTTCTTCCATCCATAATTTCAGCAGCTCCAGACCTTTTGCTCCAGGTAAGCTAATGAACTAGATATCAGACTGTCCTCTTTGACATTCACTGTCCCAACTCATCACCCAATAAATCCTTCCTTTAGACCTGAATTTCTGGTTATCTTGGCAAAAAAAAAATTATCTTGCCTGTGCCTCATTTCCTCCGGCACTAATCTTCTACTTCATTGCTTTTTCCTCCTCTGTTTTTCCTCTTTACCCCTTATTCCTGTGCCCCCAGAGGCCACCTGCCACTCCACTCATCTAGACTCTCCTGCTTCCTACTTATGCAAATTTTCCCACAATGACTTTCCCAGACCCATCAAATTATCCTAGCCCCTGCTGTCCTTCAAAGCTCAGTTTTCTATCTTCGCCTACAGTTCCACAGCTGTTCTGCCCTGCTAAACCTCCCTCATTCCCAACTACACAAAGCAAGTATCTCCATCCTCTTTCTTTTCTTCCTGTCAGAGTAGGTCTCCATCTCCTGACACTACATAGAAGCTCTTTAGTGGGAAGATAACAAAGATCCAAATGAGGGTTAACTAAGTGGCTGCGACCCCTGTCCTAGATTCAAACACTCAAAGGAAACCATGCCTAGCTTGGTGCAGCACAGCCTAGCAAAATACTAAGAGAGAACAAGGGTGTGGCCTGAACAGAAAACATTTCCACATTGCTCTTGATTATCTCTGGCACAGAAAGAGAGTAACAACAAACAGTATCTCATACCATAAAATTCATTATCATGTCAAAAGAGATGGCATTTCTGGGACAATGGAGGTATTAGTGTGACACATCTAGCTACACAAAAAAGGAGGTGGATTTCCAGTGTTTAAATGCAAGAGGTCTTCTGCATTGTTAATAAACTGAACAGTACAGAGATCGTGGGGCTTTTTTAACTTTTCACTGTGGGATTATAAATTTGAGTCTCTGAGAACAGCTCATGGAAAGTACTGCTCCCTATCTGTCATCTTGGGAATTGACATAAACTGCCACTGAACTCATCTGCGTCTGCCAGAATGTACTCAGGACGTCATAGGATCAGGTCTATGTAAAAATAAACACAGATCCTGCATCTACCTGAATCTCCTGACTCACTTGATCAAATTCACAGCCATGTGGTTCCAGATGAAGAAGTAGGGATATGAGGGATTTTTTTATTAATTTTTCTATTTCAGAAAATGTGAAAGACTGAAGATGGCAATTTGTCTGAAGATGGGGGATTGAATGAAGTAGAGAGTAGAAGGATAACGTGCCAATGAAACAGTGACAGTTTGCAATTTTTTTGCCAGTTGTTGCTAAAAAAACAGACAGTGATGTTTATGAAATGTACAATTCAAAGCAAATTTGCCTGGGTAACCAAGTTAAAAATGCTTTATCTTTCCCAACAAATGTTATGCAGCAATCGGCAAAACCTAAACTACATAACACAAAGTGAAAATGCAAGAAAACAAATCTTTTCACCTAAGTCAACAAATTTTCTGAGACCAAATAAAGTTCTTGGCTTTCTTTCAGATCTTCACAGCTAATCAATAGTTTAGTCATACGATGAAAAATGATGTATCCATATTCTTCACAATTGACATTTGCTTAACTGTCTCCAAGGTCGCATTGATTGCCAGTTTTTCAGTTTATCCAACTTCTGTTTTGAGCCAAATAATATGATCTTTGTTTCATTAATATTTAATATTAATTTAGATTGTGCCGGATGATCTTAAAGCTCATTTAAATCAGCTTGAAGATAATATTAAGCTTTCTTCTAGTATAATCTATTACCATAAATGATTGTGTCATCTACATATAAATGGTGAGTTGAATATGATAATGAAGTGCAAAGATTATCAATATAGAATGACAAATGCATCTGACTTAAAATAAATCCTTTAGAGACCCGCTTATTCTGTTTTCAGTGGTAAAAGATGCATTGTTCCACTTCAAGTATTCTACAGAATAAAAGGATTTGGATCATGAGATATAGAATTTAAATGCTGTGTGAAACAAGAAAATAAACATTTCAAAAAGTAGAACTCTTCCTTTTCAGTTGTAGTGAGTACAGGTCATACAGATCTGTACAGATTGTATTTTTTTTGTTCAACAGACCCTGATTAATTATTAGGGTCTTCTTAAAGAGTGATTACACTGATTAATATGTTTTTATTTAGACTGGATTTAGTTTGTTTTGTTTTTCACTAGCTGGACATCTCAATTAGTTCATTTCAATTATTGCTAAATGTCATGCCCATCGAAGAGAAGTACCTGAATGAAGTTAATGGTATGGCATCCAGAGCTGTTTCCTCTATAAAAATGACAGCTTGGAGGGCTGCAGGGAAATCCTGCTTGGCAATAAGACTGCATTTAAAAGAATTAAATTGTCAAATTCTCTAGGATTATGGCCTTAATTAAAGCCAGTGGACAATTTTAGGGACAAAAGAAACAAACACAGCTGTGAGAAATACTAATAAATACATTAGAAATAGTTAAAAACAGGTGAAGAGAAAGTGCATTTATGGGCAGATATTGTCTAAGCAAATCGTATAAAATAGCACCACACAGCATTTTGGAAAACAGCAAGGTGACAAGAGACTACTGGAACTAAACTAGGAGAACAGATACACCAGATCTGCAAGGCCTCTTTTGCTTACCATTAAAAATCTTCCCACTCCCCATTTCAGGTGTTTTGATATCACAAAGACCTTAAAATTTTATGTATCCAAACTAACCATTTAGCTTGGGTGCAGGTACGTATGAGAAAGGTCCAAGGTTATTTTGGCCTTCTAAGATCTCAGAAGTTCTCAGCATTTGGTCTGGTAGGTTCATCTGCTGTAATGAACTGCTCACAAATAAATCTGGACTACAAAGTGGAAGGGGTTTTTTTTATTCAAGAATGAAATCCTGGAAAAGCCTCATAAATGTGGTCTTGGGAGCAAGAAATATAGGAAGCAATACATACCTACAGAAAGGATTGTAAACTAAATTAAGAGAACTCGTAGAACCACGAAATTAATTCTGTGATGTGATTCCTAGGGTATCCAGTCTTCAAGCACATGCAAAGTGTTTTTAAAGCCAACTGGATTCCTGGATGTCAGTGCTACACTTTTATTAATTTAAGGTTAAGGCTCTAACTGGTGTATACCAGAAAGGAATTTTCTTTTCCTTCCTTAGTCTATCATTTGGCTTCTGGAAATGGGACAACACAAAAACCACGATGTAAACAGAGTACAGTTGTGTTCCTAGTGACGTAAAATTCTCAGATGAATGGTGTCCTGCTCACACACAAAGGATTAAGCCATTCATCAGATTTAGGAACAAGAGGACATCTGTCCTCCAAGTCAGATTAGCAGGGATCAGAGGGGTTTTATTTGCCCCAACTGTCATTTGGAGCATGATCAGCTTCTCAGGATCACACAGGAGTTAATTTTATAAATATTTTGCTAGTACACAGAAGACTAGTAATATCCTCCTTTCTCTTCCTCTGCACCCGACACATTACACGTGCAGCTTTTAGACCTTTACTGCAATCTTAAATTTCTCAAGAGTTGAGAATTATGATGTCTGGTGCAGTAGGATGATCTACGGATTCTTCTGAACTAGCATCTACTGTATAGTTTTCTGCCACAGCCAAAAAAAAAAAAAAAAGAGAGAGGATTCAGTAGCCCAGATGCTGCCTGCTGGTCCTGCATTCCTACTCATCCCCATGTATGTACGTCAAGTGCAGTGCACTCATATATACTCTGTTACACCCAGCAACATAGGGTATGATAGGCAGCAGGTCCCAGCCGTGATCTCTAAGGCCCTATCATGTGCTCTGCAGTGGATTCACAAAACCTATAGAAAACTAACATTTACCAGTTTGTCAGTTGTATGTGGTTACACTGGCATCCATAAGAACGAGGGCTGACAGTGGTCCATAGGTTCAAAGTCTGAGAAGCACTAGTACTCATAGTTTCCCACCTTGGTACGTCAGAAAGATCCTGATCCTAAGGAGTAACTGCCTTCACCCCACAGTATCCCTAGGATGCTGTGATACCTGTATTAACGTGCCCCATGTCTCATAGCTTGTGTGAGTGGTATAGGTATCTCAGCTCTTAGCCCAGAGGCTTTACTCCAGGAGAGGTGTCAAACCACCATATTCCTTCCACAGGCTCTGTACCCCATCTGCCAACTCATTTCTCGGTGACTGAAACTGGCTGCTTCTGGTGACAAATAACTTTGTAAGTATAAGGCCAAGAACCAAAGAATTCACTGTCAAGAAATTAATTACACTATTCAGTAGTCATTAAGCTCCTAGGTATACTAATCTTAAATAAGAGCTCAGCAGAGTGGGCTAGCATGCCATAAGAACACTCGTTGTTGGTGTCACACACGTACACACACAAACACAGCAGCATTCTTATAGATATCAAATCTCATCCCCACAATTGCTAAATACTCATAATTCATTTGAAGGATCACGAATGGATTTGAAGAGATCCTGGATGTGTTTATCTATTTCTGAGATCTCAAAACACTTCTGTGAATTGACAGCGAGTCCCCTGCTAGAGGTGATGTGAAAGACAGCTGCAAACCTCTCCTAAGTACCTCACCAAAGCTGTGTCATCTAGTATGCCAGAGCTGAGAGCGTGCCATGGCACAAGGTATTTGAGAACCACTTGTGTTAAACCACATTGCTCTGCAGAGTTTCTGAGCAGTGCTGTTATCCCTAGGTGAGCTGTCGCAACTCCTTATGCTCTTGGTTTATGCCTGTTGTTTTTAACATGTACAGCACTCACATCAGTTAAGGCAGAGATGTCCAAGTACAGTATTAACAAGCCACCACATAAATCAGACCCTACAGGAAAATTTCCCCCCCACACTTCATGAATAATAAGACTATTTACATGTCAACAGTAACATATTGTATAATAGATATAACAGCACGACCACAGACAGGTTTTCTTTTTCACAGAGGAGAAAAGCAAAATGGTACATAGTCCAATGCAGAGGGATGCTTTTTGAGTCCATATTACATTTTATGTACCAACTATTTTTCATTAAACATGCAAATGCAGCTCAAATTCAACTGGAGGAAAAAGCAGCATGAAAACTATGAATCGTTACGGAAGTATTTTTATAAAGTAGAGCTATTTATTATCTGGCTTAGATTTAGCACTAGTGATTGATATTTAGTCTTTTTTAGCATTTGGAATTGGAGCATTTTGCTTAATTCAGATTGTCCCCTTAAGAATCAGCTAGGACACTGATGATAACTTTGAGGTTAAAAAGTCACCAAAACCAACAATTACAATTTGTTTTAAGCTCACCATGTGAAAGATTTTGATGGTATAAGCTGCAGAAAGGTCAAACCTTGAACTAGTAAATTTATCTTTCAAATAAAAAGCCCCTCTCACTCCTGAAATTAAAATATTAGCTCTTTAAATTGAATAGACAACCAGGTGAGAGTCTTGGGGCTTTTTTGGTAGGTTTCAACTTCAAATCCAGGTAGATATTATCCCGGGTAGATATTAAACTTGTTATCTCATGGATATCTAGTGTCTCCTCAAGTTAGTTTGGTAGATCTCACCTCAAATTCACTACAGTCCTTTGCACTGAGTGACAAGATATAAAGGCAAGAAAAATACCCTATTGGTCCTGAAAGGCCACACTACTTCTGTTACAATCAGAAGACAGAACTGTTCTGCTTTTAGCAGTTGGTAAGCATGTCTCCACCATACAGTTATTCCAGGCTCTCATTCAAGCACCTATAATCCCAAAAGATAGCCCTCTGACCTGAGTTATAAGCAATTCTAAACTCAGGCTGGCTTCTACAGGTTAGAGCTGAGCATCAGCTGTAACTCAGGCTCAAAGAGGAGTATACAATGAGAATGAAAGGGGAGTTGGAGAGGACAAGGAGGGGAAATCACTTTAGTGTCCCTGCTCTTCCTTCCCTAGTCTTCTGCAATGCTTAAGGGGTGAGGAGATGAACAAATGTACTTTATTTCTGCATACGAGAGAGATTTCTATCAGATAGGTAAGAAAAGAAAAGCAACTTTTTTGTAACTGCCATCAGCATCACATCCAACTGTGAGAGAAGGATGATTTTGGCAGTGGTGTTTTCTGTAGCTCAGAAAACTATGACAAAGAAATCAAGGAGGTCAGAGAAAATAGGATTTCATTAATCAAGGTGAGTGAAGAGAAGGGCTTGAACAAGAGCTGCAGCTCTCTGGGCAGAATGAAAAAGCCTGATTATCATGGTAGTAGGCTAGAGACACATTAAGATTTAGAACCATTCTATATGGCAAGGACAGGAAAAAGAAAGAGCTGGAGGCAATTTGCAGGCTACAAAAGCTTCAGTGACAAAAGGTTAGGGATACTGGGACAGTCTATTAATCTGCCCATCAATGTACCTACCCAGCTTCTATTTGATGCTCTGAATGTATTTTGTACTTTGATACTCAGCAAGCCACTGTAGATTAGAACTATTTTGGGGTGGAAAATATGACCATGGAGAAGAGAGCAAAGCTGGGCCATCAGTTGAAAGGGCCTTACTGTAACAGGCCACAGGTGATGACCAGCTTTAGCCACTGACCTCTAATGACCACCTACCACCACTCTCCTCAAGAGTCAGAACCCACAAAATTTCATAAAGATAAGAAAAACATGCAACTTTGTTTTAAAGAAAGTCTGTACAACAAAGGACTTGGCACCTACGGGAGGCGTCGACAAACACCAAACTCAGCAAAGAGAAATGGCAGCAGGACATTTTAGCCTCTCTGAAAGCACCATCCAGAACTCAGAAGACCTTCAAGAATGGGAAGGATTTCAAGGGAGGGAATTTTGTTCAGGTGACTGTTATTAGTCATACATCAGCAATTCTCACATACTGTCTCTGAGCGACACAGATCTTGGACCTAGCTGAGCAGAGCTGAAGAGAAAGCCGACAGTCATCAGCGCCCTTTTCCCTCCCATTCCCAGCACAGAGTGCTTGTGAAGGTGAAACTAGAGACGGTGCTTGGATGCTGCCAAAGCTCACTTGTAGTTTAGAAGCAAAGAGGTTCATCTGGAGCTGGGCCTAATGCAGCTGAGAGAGAAAAAGTGACAAAGGAATGGGGAAAAAGCACCTACAAATTTTCAATTTACTAACCTACTCTTACTGCTAAAAACCAAGGGTTTATCTCACAAAACAGCAACATGAAAGAAAGGCTGTAAGTGGCTGCTAAATGAAATGCAGATGTCATTGCAAGTAGGCAAAATGTGTTGTTAGGTCTCCATTAACTTGGTCTATTCCAAATGGTCTAGAACAGGTGGCAGAGTCTGGATGCATTTTGTACCTTCCAACAGCTGTGAAAAGGGTACACACGAAAATGTTAAAGAGACATTAGTCATCACAACTGTCTCACATGACCAAAAGCAGCTCCAGAATCCAAAATATTTCCTTGTTCTGAAGTTAAATTGGGCTACTGTGATATTCATTCTGCAATTTAATACTGGAAGGTCTTGAGAGACAGATAAAGAAAGGAGATTAGAAACCTATAACATTTTTCACATTTTGATAGGCTTTTACATGATATTAGCACAATACCAGGTAAAGTGACTTTTTAGTAATGGTATTACAGACTTAAGGGGCCAGTTCTTCAGCAAGCAAAAGCTGGCATAGTTCTGCTGACTTTAGTTACGATGATTTACATTAGTTGACAGTCTCTACACACACCCTATGTAGTTCTATATTTACAGCTTCATCCAAACCAAATTATAATGATCAAAAATGTCTGTTAAAGCTAAAATGAGACTTCCAAAGTAGAAGCCAAAGCCTAGTAACGCTAGGGTAGACTATCTAAAAGTACAGCTTTTTCTAAATAAATAATCAGGGGACACCAAAGGGAGAAAGTGGTTGGGTGAATGAATGACATATCCAGTGAGCGTCTACATTCCTCATAGAAACATATCTTTTTATGCAACTTGAATATAATATATACCATTTACCAGATTAATACTGAAGGCTACCCACAGAAATGCACCAGTTCATTATCATCATCAGGAAACAATGCAACATATATGGCTTCTTTGAGGAGACCATAAATACACATTACAGTAACTCCCTTCTTTGTCTATGTAAAGCTCTTCCAAATGCAAGGACCCAGAAACCAAAGAGCTTGGGGATTTTGTGTGCCTGCTTTTTTTTTTTTTTTTTTTTAATAAGTGTTCTAAAGCTGTTTTTCATTACTGGCAATGAAATTGAAATAATCGATACTTACTTTCAAGAATATATAACACAGTTTATCTGCCTTCTAAATTACAAGTAAGTCTGGGCAATAGTCCTAGTGCCCATTAATGTTAAATATAACGACTGTTTTCAGAGATTAAACATTCTACAGCTTGATGAATGTTACACATTTATTATACTGTGTGTATGTAAGATACATCATATCATGTTCTGTGTATAAAAGATCAATGGATGCTTCTATTTTAAAGATCATTTTGAAGGCGATTATAATTTATATTTTAATTAAATCCACCTTAAGTTGGAAATGTTTATTCTCTGCCCAGAAATCAATCTCTTAAAAAAATTTCTACGGGTTCAAGTTTTGCTTCTGCCACCATTTATTTTCCTATTTCAGCCTAATATTAAAATAAATAGATTTTAAAAAGCCCTACAGGCAAAAATAAATGTACAGATACATCAACATTTTTGTGTACATAGCTCCCATCTGTACATTCATTTATTATTTCTTTATTTATACAGCATTTTTACCCTTCAAAAAGATACCATATAACTTTTCCTCACAAAAAAAATGAGCAAAAAGTAAAAGGCACCAGTGAAATTTAGTCCTGTCAGCTGTAGCACACTGACAGCCAGGCAGGGAATCAGTGGCCAGGATATTGAACAAGAAAAGTCTATGGGACAAATTGCAGCCACATGGTCTTCATGAAACCCAACTCTCCTAATTTTGAAGCATACTCCCTGAAATCAGAAGAAAAGCAAAGAGTGCATTACAGAACTGCCAGTAAAATCTGTTGGTTGTGTCTCCAATGTATTTAAAGAACATGCTCGTTAGCACAGTTTGCCTTTCTGCAGCCTACTTTGTTAGGCAGCTTTAGACTCCCAGCATAAGTTAACCTACTGTACTCTCCTGAAGCATACAGGGCCTGGTCTGCTTAGGAAGGCGGGCTCCAGACGGAGCTGCAGTCCCTCTAGACCTGCTGTCAGGATGGAAAGCAGTCAAGTCTGGATTTCAGAAGAGTCTAGAACTGTCACAGTCTCTTACGTCTATCAAAATAGCCAGGATGACTACTGACCCTCAACTCACAGCCTGTAGACCACACACAGAGTTCACAATGGACATGTGCCTGGCCCACTTCTAACAGCATTTCCATCTGACATGTGGTTGTCCTTGGGCAAGATCTATTCTCTCCACTGTGGAAGGATGAAAGCTCAGCAATTCTGACACCACTGTCTTGTTATGCTCCTGTTAGCATCTGAACCTGGCTTCTGACCTACTCACAAACACCCTGCTTCTCCCGGGGGAAGAGTTCATGTTCTCCTAGTTACCACAATCCAAGGTCGTAGTCTAAACAAGGGGAAGACCTGCAACACAACTGTGAGAGAATAACACCATGGGCATTTTCAGTTTGCAGTAACAGTGGAAGCAGAATGGTGGTAATGGCAGATAACAGATTATTTGTTTTGATCCCATGCCACTTCTACTTTATTTCCAGTGTGGTCCAGTTAACAAGCCACTTGAAGAGTCTTGATATGGAAATGGCCTTAAACACCTGTACTTGCCCTTTTCCAGACTAATCAAACCCCTCACTGATATGTCCCCATTACCTCCACAGCAAAACAGTACTAATTTCAGAATCAGTGGAATGAGACTTTGAAGAGACCTTTAAAGTAGCCTTGTTGATTTACTGGTTGAACTCAGACACCAAGGTTCCTCCATTTTGTTAGCTTTTCTTCAAAGTACTTCTGTTGCATTTCATTTGTGTGTTGCATTTCATTTGTGTGACCAGTGAAACATCAAAGTACAGAGATTCCATTAGGAACCTTTCAGGTTCCTCCTGACAGGAGGTTGGAGCAAGGAGGGGACAGCCTCTTCTCCCTGGTGACATGTGACAGGACCAGAGGGAATGGCTACAAGCTGTGCCAGGGGAGGTTTAGGCTGGATATTAGGAAACATTTCTTCACCAAAAGGGTTATCAGACATTGGAATGGTCTGTCCAGGGCAGTGGTGGAGTTGCCATCCCTGGAGGCATTTAAATGGCACATGGACCTGGTGCTCAGGGACATGATTTAGTGGTGAGCTTGCAGTGTTAGGTCAAAGGTTGGACTAGATGATCTTGAAGGTCTCTTCCAACCAAAGACATTCTATGATTCTGATTCTGTGATTAAAATGACACATCAGATTCAATCTTAATAGCTATGAATAACCTCTAATATTTTATCAATAGCACACCATCAGCTTTAGACCAGGCTACCACTCCAAAAATCTTAATGGCACCCAGACATTCACAAATCCCACAAACTAGCACAGAACAGGACCATATTAACTCTTGCTTACAGGTCACTGGATCATCACTCTGCTTTATATTGCACTTGCAGAAAATAGCTTCCCAGGCATCCAGCCTTTCCCTGTGGACGGAGACAGGCAGGACTGCCCTCTCCTACATATTGCTTGCAACAAGAGCTTCACCACAGCAGGGTGCTCCAGGAGGCACTCTGCAGAGGTGCTGTGGTCACCACAGCTATGTCATCAGGACACTGGAGCAGACTCTTGATCCTCATGTAGGTGCCCATTCCTTTCACGCATCACCTGTATATATGCTTATTGCAGCAGATTGGACTAGATGACCTTTGGAGGTCCCTTCCCACCCAAGGCATTCTACGATTCTATGTTACTGAAAAATGAGTCATACAGAGCTCTTCTTGTGCCAGTAATAAAGAGTTCTCAAGGTCAGTTTCTTGAGCCTACATATATTTTCCAGTATACCTTAAGGACACTGAGGCCCGTAAAAGGCTGAAAGCTAGCTGCCCTAGAAGGTGACTGAGCATCTTGAACTTTCAGAACCTCTGTCCCTTGGTTCTTCCTCTTTTATCCTCATTTTATGGCTATTTCCCTAGCTCATAGGAATGTGAAAATCAGAACTGCAAGGTATCCTACTTACAAGGTAACAGGGATAATAAACATTGTCTAGCATGCCATATAAAAAAAATAATCTTGGCAAAGAAAATGTTTTGGTTTAGCACTCCCTGACTACTCAAAAATTAAACACTTGATGAAAAAAAGTGTACAAGTTATAAAGGTCAAGAAACCCTAAGTTTTAACAGGCCTGATAATATTTACTTGACTTTTCTACTGCCCTAGCTGGGCAGACCCATTAGGACACTGGTTAATCTTACGTACAATAAAACACATGCTGCAGGCCAGTGAGTGGAATTATGGATTAGAGTATCAGTTTTGCAACTCTACTGTTGATAGGTTTAAATCTGAACTTATTGTTAAGCTGTTTTAAGGTGGGTTTTTCCAGGACTAATTTCTGAACCATTAGGCACACTTAAATTCCTCTAAAACTGCCAGGTAACTTGGTTCACTTGTGGAACTGAAATGTAACCTTTAATTTTACAGGCTATACTTCAGAAAATTATGCATTTGAGCAGCAGAGACTTTTAGAAGGTAGGAGTGATACACCAACCACATAAGAAGTGGAAAGCCACAAGAGAATTTTTTGTGCTGTGAATAATGAGTCAGGAATACAGTTATGAAAAGCACATATCCCACTCTTTCATCAATGTGCAGACTCTTTCCTAAAGCTATTCTCATCTTCTGCAGCCACTGGTAAAATGCACAGGCATAACCTCAGATCCAGTATAAACAAATGAAATGTAAATGTCAGTGCGGTTGTAGCTACCTCCCCTAGAGCTAATTTTGCCACAGGATTAGACTGAATGTAAATAATAAGGAAAGCACAGCACTTTGAAAGAAACATGTCAATTTAAATTAAATAGGGCTTCTTATTTTATCTTACAAACCATGATCCAAGTAAGATTCTCTGGCTTCCTGCCAAGCAAGTGGGCAACATGCACTGAAGACCAATGAGTATTTGCCTTTTGTGACACTTGAACATCTTTGGATTAATACACAGCCCACTATTTGCAACCCAACTCAAAAGCAGCCCACTACTGAGCCCTCTTTGCCTGACCCTCTGGTGCCTGCTATACCTTGCTAAACACAGCATCCCCAGAAGCAAATCTCCCTGGGAGCAAGGTCACATAGACAAGTAGATACAGGATGACTGCCAGCCTCCTACACACTAGTGATACTTTATACAGTCCGTGTAAGAATGTATATAGACACCCTCCACCTCCCCAAACACCACACCCTGGAACAGCTGAAAGAACAGGCCTTAACTCTGCTGCAACTTGTCCAGCTTGTTCGGCTTTGTAGCCTCCGTTTGACTCAGACAAGGTTTAGTTCCGCTTAAACTTGCCACAGTTGGTTTGCTTCCCTAAACAAGAGCAGTAAAAATTTATTGAAACACACTCATCCATACTTTCTAAAACTTCAAAGATGACCTCAAATAAGCAGGACAAGTCTACACAGCTCTAAGTATTATTACATGAATATAATCTTTCTATCTTCGGGAATAAAAAAATTGAGAACCATTATTTATAGCATGTGGTGGTGCTAGATTGTTTTAACTCACAGAAGAAATTGTTCTTAATAGGAAGGCTTTCCCACAGCTAGCAAAAGCACTCTTTTCTTTTAAAAATCAGGGCTAAATAAGAGCCCATATAGATCTCCTTTTAGGTTTGGGTTTCAGTTTTTCAGGAATTTTGATTTGTGATTCTTGAAATACTACTTAGCCTGATCCTACACTTTTTCACAAACTTTTTTTTTGCTGTGAAATAAGCAGAGAGTTTTCTAAACAGTCTGCTTTAACTCTCTTGCTGTATACAGAACATAAAATACTGTGCACGAATATAGTTTTTTGTGGAGATGTGGTTACAGATGGACATCCTGGGCCATGCATTGGTCTTAGCTTGCTTTGACCCACTTATTACAGCCCAAGCACACCTCAACCTCTTTTACATGTTCTAAAGTAATTGTTTAATATAGTATTATAAATAGTAATAATATTTGTATTTAAATAGCTAATGTTTCAAAGGACAAATATCCATCTGATTAGTATATACTTTGAAATTTAACATGCCATTACCAGGAATATTTTCTCAGCGTATGTAAACCAAGATTAGAGCTTTTTCATTAGAATATTAGTATTGAAGTCTAGGACAGTTCTCAAACAACATGCTACCAGAAAGTGACATCTCTGACATTGGTAATATTGAGCCATCAGCATGAACAGAACAATATCTTTCTTGTTTGATACTGTTTTAAGGCAAGAGCATGACAATTATACAAGGAGATACGCACAACAAACAAAAGGCTTACTGGAAGCACCAGCGTGAGATGGGGGTTGGTAAGACCCATGAGGCAGAAGGAACTGCTGGCACTGGGGGTGAGCCTGCATTACCCATCCTTTTTCGCTCGGTGTGGGGCAGCTCTGGACGCTTGAGCATGAGTAATGCAGACCTGTCCAGTGGGCAGTAATAAAATAAGAAGTGAAGTAAAATCAAAGCAGGAATGTGGACATTTTATCCCATTCCCCTAAGGCCTTGATTGTTAAACCTGCTGTGATTGCCTCTGGCAAAGTTTGGCAACGTGACTGTCCTGATATCAAGTATGGTGATATATTTTGGAAAGGATGAGCTGTACGTACAGGTCTCAGACACTTTTCAGAAACATTCAGTTCAAGTGAACTGCCATGGAATAAGCACAATTACATTGCCTCCTACACTATCCTGCAACTCAGTCACATTCTGGTTTAAACTTTTGACTCGTTCAATTTTTATGCTCATTGTTCATTTTATAATTCAGTTGTTATATGTTCCACTTTCATTACTTATTTTCCTTTGCAATCATCCTAGGATAGGGACTAATTATTTTAATAGCTCTCATTACAACATGCTGGTGCATTTGCTTTTCTTTTTTAAAATGGAGTTATGTTTATACAACCTCTCTTTTTTTTTAATTCTCATTAAACCACAAGAGAAATGGCAAACTCCATTATGGGTTACAGAAATAAGCAGTGCTTTTAGCAAACTTTTCAACGATCAGGGAAATGGGAGTGAGCATGATGAAAGAATTAGAAAGACTCATGCCCAAGGAATTAAAAGGATACAAAACCTCTGCAAAATAACTGTGTCTAACTACACTTCATTGGAAAGGTTTTAAAAGTTAAAAAAAAAGATTGAAACCTGGACCACTCTACAAATAACTTTATCAAATATAGAAGCCTGAGAAGGACATGTAGGCACAACTTAGCAGCAAATGTTCAAGCCAAAACAAAATAACCCCTCTGTATATGTGCACGCATGTCCATGCGTAATCACCTAAATTCCTCAGCTCCCAGGTGAGAACTTTTGATGAGCAAAGAGATTTTCCCTTCCCCACATCTTTGC
>JANHGN010026437.1:0-19275 GCA_024605025.1 Megaceryle maxima
GGAGATTTTGTTCCAAAAGGGGTCGTTTTGCAGTTAAAAAAAACCGATAATTCAGATTTTTTTCCTTAAAAACAAAGGGGTCCCTTTTTTTTTTTTTTTTTTTTTTTTTTTTTCCTGCAGCTGCCAAGTAAAACAGGTCGTTGTCTGTTGTGTGTTAGGTCTGGAGTCAGGAGGACAAGTTTCTTGCATTGTTTCTGGTGATGACCTCTTGAGTGACAGCACTTTCTCTTCCTGATCTCTTTTTCCATGAGTGAAATAAAGCAGCAGCTGCTTATTGCAAACACTAAAACAAGTCAAGTAGCACCTTGCAAAAGAAAGAATGGTGATAAACAACCAGGCACATCAACTGGCTATCAAACCTCTTTTTTTTTTAAGGCAAGTCCTAAAGGTAAACATGCAAATATTTTATGCCCTAAAGGACTTGTATATGACTTTTTTTTTCACGTAACCATCTAACTGCATGTCTGCCTTTCTGTCAGGGTGCTCAGGCTGGCACCTCGCCTGGCTCTGCGTACGTCTGAAGTCAGCGGACGTGATGTTGCTGAAACTCAGCAAACAAATGCGTCTCTGCGCAGAGGTCTGTGCAACCCTGAGCTTGGAAAAGGTTGTGTTATTTGTTTGGTTTTTTTTATTTAGAGAAGCAGAAATCAGAGGAGAGGGCAAAGCGCTGCTTGTACTCTTTGCTCTCCGAGGCTTGTCATAAGTCAGAGCATTTTCTGAGAAACAAAATGGAAGTGTCTTGAAAAAGTCTGTTTAAAAGGGTTTTTTTGTGGATGTTTTGTAAGTAATGTGACATGGAGGTCCCTCTGGCTTACCTGTTTCTTCATCTACTCTATGTGCTTCCCATTCTGGCTTTACTAAAACCAAAGAAATTCTAAGTGAATTGCCAAAACCTGCTAGTAGTGAAGGATTTGAGATTTTAGAAAGGAAGAGGGAGGTTAAGAAGGAAACTTTTCTCTACTTACTAGCTCCAGGTACCGTGCGAGCTGGTCAGTGGTGTCACATTCAGTGCAACTGTTGGTATAATATCACAGAATGTCTTTGGTTGGAAGAGACCTTCAAGGTCAGCTAGTCCAGCCTTCGGCTCAGCATGGCAAGCTCACCTCTAAACCGTGTCCCTGAGCACCAGGTCCACACACCATTTAGATGCCTCCAGGGATGGCAACTCCACCACTGCCCTGGGCAGACCATCCCAATGTTTGATAACCCTTTCAGCTGAAGAAATGTTTCCTACTATCCAGCCTGGTGCAGCTTGCAAATGACACCTTTTGCAGGTTGCTGGAGGGAAGCACTGCTGTCTGCCAGGGAATTGGATCCTTGCCCAGTGCACCTGGTTGTTTTAGTGAGAAATGCAGGTTCTTCATTCAAAGATGAGTTACTGGGGTGGATTCCTTGAAGTGGAAGAATGTGTTGGGTTTTTTCAAAGGCAAAGTGTCATTTTTGGCCCTTGAGCATCATGGTTTCTGGAAAGAAAAAAAAAAAAAAGGCACTTTGGTGTTTTTGAACAAGCTGCTGTACACATGGGGGTGCTCAAGCTGCACTTTGTGTTGTCAGCTCTTGGGCTCTAAACTCCAGAGCAAGCAGGCAGGCCTTGCATCAACACCTTCTGCTTCAGTCTTTTCATCTCGCTGCCGCGTCAGAACTCAATCAGCCCATCCCTTTGCCGCGCACGCTGCTTTTCCACCTCGTTGCTGCGCCCTCTTTGAAGTAACCCGGTGTCGAACGCCGCTGATCTTTAAAACAACATCAGGAGCTGGCTGGCTGCTCCCTCTCCTGAGGCTGAGGATGCCAAGTGGAAGTTGGCAGGTGTCAGGACAATCCCTCTTAGCGCCTGGTTGTCTTTGCAAAGCCATTGGTTTAGGCAGCCGTGCGGCCAGCTGGCTGGGGGACTCCACGCTCGCTTTTCCCTTGTTGTTGTTGGACTCCCTGTGCTTAGCCGCCTTTGGACGGTGGCTGGAGCGCTCCCCCTTCCTCCGAAGCCCCGCACGGCGCTGAGAGTAACAGCAGCTGCTCTTCTCGAAGTGAGGGTGGTTCCTCTTGTTAAAGTCTGAGGGATCCCAAGTCAGCATTATCTTAAAGGAGAGGGGAGCTGGCCAGTGGGGAACTTGCACTGTGCGCAAGCTGACGGAGACAGTGTCCTTAATCCATTTTGGTTTCCCATTCTTTTTTTTCCCCCTCTATTTCGTAGACTCAGGACTCGTTTAGGCCACCATTTCTTAACATTACAACTCGACATTGCTGGATCTCTCAGTGGTACGAGCGTGGACCATGCAGTTGTATTTGTCAGGTTAGAGGATGGAAACACCGCGTTGTCGCTGACGTCGGGGCTTTCTCGCGGGAGGGGTGATGCTGGGTCTAGTGAAAAGTTACAGTCGCAGAAACGCACAACGTGCTGCAAGCCCGAAGCTACAAAGGTAACCTGCCAGAAACTTGAGAACAAGTTCTTTAACCTGCCTTAGGTAAGAGAATCCCTTCCTTTTGTTTCAAAGGAAAAAGATGGGGAGTCCTTCAGGACAAGCTGCTGCTGCTTTGGTTATTTTTAGGCTTTTGGATGAGGGTAGTAGGTAGGCACAGAGCCCAGAGGGCTCTTTTTTGCCTGCTTTGTTCAGGGAAATGAAAGTCCCCTCGCACTTCTTCACTGACCGAATTATCCAGCCCGCTGTGGTTTTGACCACAGATAGACAAAATGGTAATAAAAAGGATGTCTCTGCTTTGACTTTGTTCCGTGGCAGAAAATAGCAAAAAAAATTTGCAGTATTAGGAGCTACCATGAATGTAGTAGACTGGTGAATGAAGACCATCACCACCTCTCTGAAGCAGTTAAATTCTGTTCCGCGGGGTGCTGAGAACCACGTAGGCTGGCGTAGACCTAAAGGAACCGTAACTCGCCTGAATCCTTTCAGTTCTGAGCATCATGGTTGGAGACATTTTATTTCTTTTTTTCCTTCAAACTCATCTCCAATATTTGCTTTCTGATGATCACTTTTCTCTGCGTAGCATGATGAAATGCACTGAAGCACCTTGTTTGATTTTTTGTGACCTGTGCTAGATTATATGATCTTGCTCTGGCAGGGGGGTTGGACTCCAAGATCCAACCCCTGACATCCTGTGTGATCCTGTGATTCTGTGATCTGAGCTTCTTTGCAGGCTGGGAGGGGAAAAAAAAACGGGGAACTTGAGCTCTCTTGCTGCTCAGGTTCAAGCCAGGAATTGGACTTTCTCTCTTTTCCGTGGATGTCTGTGTGGTTCACGTTATTTGCTGGTTGAAGTGCTACCTACTGTTGACACTCAGCTGCTTGAAAATATCCCTGTTCCTTATTTCTAGGAATTTCTTTAATTCTTTGCCAGAATTAGGGTTGAGTCAGTAGGTCCTTACCAGCTTTTGTACCTGGAGAAGGTCCAGCTGTGTCAGAAGGAAAACAGCCAGGGGCTGGAAGCGGGTCCGTTGATTTTCATCTGTAATCACTGTGCAGTTCCTGGGGTTAGTTTAGTTACTGCCCATCCTAAAGTGCTTGCTCTGGAGAGTGCAACTAATAATTCTCTTTTAGTTTACAGAGTAAACAACCTCAGATTAATTGGGTAATAAAAGCTTTGCTGCGCTTGCATTTTTCCCCTTTATATGCTCTGACTGGAAGGCCAAGAGATAAGCTTTGCTGGGAGGTATTTAGAGTAAGGATTTCAGCAACGAGTCCCCAGGGACCAACTGTGCACAGGCCTGTGGTGTTTGTACAATGACACAGTGACCTTCTCCCTGTTGGATGCGGGTTATCTAGAAGGAACCTATTGTAGAAATCGTGAGGAAGAGAGGAGCAGCGACACCCTAAGATGCTTTAATGCAGCCTGGGAGGTGCTGAAGTGCATGAGTGAGGGCTTGACCACGATAGTCTTTTAAATATGCTAAAGATAGGGAAAAGTAATTCTGATATTCCGGCCGAGTGGCATTTGTTTGGAGCTTGAGGCTTTTATAATTCTCCTCCAAGTTCTGCGAGGTGAGATGATGATCTTGCGGCCTTGAGGAGCACAAACCACAGATCGGTGGCACAGGCACGAGCAAAGCGGCCGTGGTGGTGTTGTGCTGGCATTAGAATGGGTGGGTTTGTCACGGTCTCCTACTCTTCTCTTTGCTGCTTAGATGAGCATCATTATGACCTGGAGTCAAGCAGTGTGTTTCTAGTCCTTGTTGCAAAGGCTTTGCTGTCCCCTCTCAAAAAAACTACTCACTTTGGGGTTTTGTTTTTTGTTACTAATTGCTCATTTTCTGACCTAAAAAATCAAGGTGGGTTGCCCCACTGAGCAGGCAGCCTCCCCATCAGTCACTGCCTGCCCCGTGGTACCTAATCCTTAGGCCGTGGAAGATGCAGCATTATCTAACTCAGAATTATATATATCATATGATATTATTATAAATATAATATATTATGCTACTCCTGAGTAGCTTTGCATGGATTACTGTGTTAATTTTGCATTGTTTTGAAGTGTTTTGAGATGGAAGAAATAGAGACAATCACTGGGCAGTAATAGAGGAATTCTCAGAAAAGAGGATTTTTCGAGTTGGTGACCGATGGAGGGTCTCGAGCTGACAAGTGGGGTGGATTAATGTGCTTCCCAGTGGGAAGTGAGCAGGCTCAAACAGTCCGAGAACCCTGGAAAAAGAGGATTCTGCCTAAAAAGCAGGCAGAGCTGGAGGAAGCTATGATGGAGGGGCTTATCTATGGGCTGAGCTTACTAATTTAAAAACTCATCTTTGGGGGAAAGTTGTTATTTTTTTCCACATTGAACATTTCAGTTACAAATACCTTGAAAAAAAAAAAAGGCAAAAAAAAAAAAAAAAAGGCTTTTTCTCCATCTAAAGCTCAGTAATTTCCCTGGGCAGCCCGCTCCCCAGCTGTCCTTCTGAGGCAAGAGAGGAGACCGTTTTGCTGCAAGAGGAGTCGGGGTGATGTATTCCAATCCTACAATCTAGGGCCTGGCAGCTGCTCCCCATAAGTTTATTGGGCTCCTTTAGACCCAAACAGGAAACGCTAACTTGCCATTTTTGGTCACGGCGTTTTCTCTGTGCTGCGTCGAGGCAGATCTGGTGCGCTCGGCTGAATGTTTTATTTGCTATGGGAATTTGCTTTGGCTAATGCAGTTTTTTAAGACCTGTTGGTTCATGTGGAGGTCAAGGAACATTTATGTAAGAGAGTCTTCAATAACATTCCTTAAACTTGGCAACTTAAAAAAAAAAAAACACAGCGCCAGTTTTTCTCCTCTTTAATACTTCAGTTTTTTGCATGGATCCTTTTGACTTCCAACCAAACGGTGAAATTGCTTTCAAAAGCTGAAGACAGCATCACGTACAGGCAGAGATATGCTTTAGCATAATTTTCCCTTTTATTTTTTAATCCTTCCCCCCACCGCCTCCCTCTTAACGAGGGTTAACCCAAACCCCAGCACACTGCCTGAGAGTTTTCAGTGGCATTGCTGTATACAAAAGTAAGAACCGTCTAAGTTCACTTCAGTCCAGTTATGATTTTTCACGCATCCAAATGCTCTGGCGATGCCAGATGTGAGGGAAGGCCCCGTGTTCTGTGTGTGTAGCTGCTGCTCTTCACTGACAAACCTGCAGGATTTGGGTGTTGTCTGTATTTCTCTCACGCTCGCCATCTGTATGAATGCTCAAGGCATTTGCCTCCTCTCCAGTCTAAAAAAAACCTCACTCTTTGGTGAATTCCACATTAAAAGCATCGGGTTAGGAAATGTTTGAACTGATTTCTTTCCTTAAAAAGAGGAACTGGCCTCAGGTTGCTCCAGGGGAGGTTCAGGTTGGAGCTGAGGAACAATTTCTTCCCCTCTAGGGCTGGCCCGGGCTACCCAAGGCAGGGGTGGAGTCCCCATCGCAGGCAGAACTTTTTCTGCTTTCTCCTGTTGCTTTTCCAAACCAATGACATGTGCAAGTGGCAGAGGTGGAGAAAGAGATCAAGAGTTATGGGGGAAAAAAAGAAGAAAAAGGAAAAAAGAAAAAACAGATAGTAGATGTTGTCATTCTGTGTGAGCTAAGCCCTGAGTGGTGGAAAAAGTTGTTTGTAAAGCTCTAAGAAAAAAAGTCTGCGTTGACCTTGGAACACGTTTGTCCTTTTTTATCTTCTCACAGTTCTTGCAGTTACACCTGGGTGAATTAATCTCTTTGTTAGCTCCGTCTGACTGCTCAGGCACGCGTCTCGCGCCGATGGGTCAACGTTCTGGCAGTCTCGTGTGGAGGTGGCACCATTTTTAATAGGACATCCTGAGGAGGGGCTAAATCTGCTGAGGAAGACATGGTTTGGCTTTACATGAAGTTTAAAACCAGCAGCGTGCTAAGTATATTCCAGTGGCAAAATACTTACACGTACCTGTATCTATGGTCTCCTTGTGTCTCTAACTTTTCCTCTTTTTTTCAGGAATTCTGAGGAGTTTTTGTTCATAGTTATTTATTTCCAGGCCCACCAACGGCCGCTCATGATTCATATTTATGTACCTTAGGCACAAAAAAAATGGCTGTGAATCTTCTTCCAGCGCGCTGGGTAAAACTTGAGCGCTTTCTTTTTCAGCAGAGACACTGCCACGGGTATTGTGGTAGCAACGAGCAAACTGGGTGGAAACTGGGGGTCTGTGAGGGTTGGGAAGTGCTTTGCAGTTTCATGTACATAACTAAAATAGAGGGTGATACTTTCAAGGCGCTTGTCTTGCAAACAACACTTGAACTGAGTGTTCCACTGCCTGGGACAGATCAGTGTAGGTTTTCCCTAATGAGGAAGTACTGCTGAAATGTTGTCGGGTTTTGCACACTGTTGGTGTATTGAAAAACCACAGTTCTCATAGTCCTTTGTGATTTCAAGCCCTAGTATAACGCTCTAGTAAAATCTTGAAGCTTCATTTCTAGATACAACTTGATGTCCCCGACCTATACATTTCAAGCAGTGTTGTTGGCTGAAATGTAAACCAACCTGGGAAGGGTATTTTGGGACTTGAGATAATGGGAGGGAGGGAGGTGCTTGCTCTGCTTAAATGTTCTTCCCGGATGGTGATTTGTTGGCCTCCTAAAATTCTTAATGAGCTGGAGAAGCTATTCCTGAGGGAGTGAGGGTGCCTTGTATGGCCCAGGAGGTTTGGAAGGAGTTTGAATACATGCCCTTGACAATATTCTTTCTCTATATAAGATGTATGCCTTGCACCTTTTCCTGTTAAACCTTCTAAGTGAAAACTAAATGCTAACTAGGAAAGTTTTTGGTTTAGATTCCAAGCAAGGAGAGAACACCACCCAACCTGTACCCTCCCTGGACCCCTCTGTGGTTTGGATTCAGTTTAATATTTGTAGCCGGTTCCCGAGACTGGTCTGCTCTCGGCTCATTCCAGGGCCTTGAACAAACTCTGCCCCCTCCCCAAAGTTTGGGGGGGGGGAAGGCAGGGGGGCTTGCTGTGGACAATCTGCTTCTGTCTCTTTCAGTAGCTCCTTGATGAAAGGGTTATTCCATTTTGTCTGGGTGGGTCGGTTCTGGGTTTCTTGCGGCAATGGCGAGGGAATTTGGGTTCTGGAAGAAAACAAAACCCTACATCTTTTTAGAGTGAATAAAGTACATTAAGATCCTGGCTGGCTGAGCAGGTTGAGATCGCTGCCGCTCGGGCTCCACTGCTGCTCTCACTGGCTCAGCCCGGAGTGAAGCAGGGCAGGTAGGTTGGCAGCCGGAGCCGCCCCGGCCCTGAGGATGCAGCTGCAGAGTTCTCTCGGACTGCCAGGGCTTCCCAGGCTGAAACCATCAGCTTTCCAAACATTTTGCTGCACCCTGGTGCACCCTTTCTCAGAAACACCAGTCGAGTGAAGCGCCTTTTCCTGGTTCCTGTGCTTTTCTGAGCCAGCTGCGGGCGGTTCGCCTTTTGGGGGGTTATTTTTGCTGAAGCACAGTTTGGGGAGCTGTTGCAGTGGACAGGGCTCAGTGTGAACTGCAGAGGCAGTGCCCAGAAGAGGGCACCCCTGCCCAGAGGAGCATCAAAAGGGAGGGTTCCCAAGCAAGACATCCCACATAGGTTTCCTTTGTCATGCCAGGAGTGATGTCCCTGATTACACAGGACGGGGCTGAAAAGCGGTTATTTCTCAGGAGGCATTTATAAGATGGCACGACTTTCACTGAGATCTGGTTTTGCTTTCTTCGCTTGCTAGTTAGTTGGTTGGTTTTTTTAATCATTTTCGAATTAAAGATAAAATTAACTACTTCCATCAAGACCTTCCCTATATTCCTGGTGTATTCAAACAGCATAATCCACACAGAAATAATATTTGAGTAGTCTTTGTTTGCTGCCAGCTTTGCAGGAAAGTCAAACTGCTGAATTTTGGGGCAGGTCTCTGGCTTGTCACCCGCATTTGATGTTTGCTACCGGTGTGCTAGTGTTTAGGTGACCAGAGTCTCCTCTGCAGGAGCAGAGGGAGCGTTTCCTTCACTTGCTTTATTCTGTTCATTCAGTGCTGTCGTTAATGAGCGACACAAGAAAAATACGCTGCCTCTCCCAGTCGTGTGAGTTCAATCTCAGCGTCGGTCGATCTTCAGTTGCCATTTTTATTCCTCAACAGTCAACGTTTTGTGTACTAAGGATTTAAATGCTTTTCTGCTAATCGCCAAGTGATTTTCTTTACCTGAGGTCTCTTAATTTAGAGCCATTCCAAGCAGTTTTCTAAGCTCTGCTAAAATATTTATTGAATGTAGACTACAGAAGCTGTTAACCAGGAAAGATCCTTCAGTTTTGCCGCTCTCCGGGAAGAACACGGCAGCTAAATCTTGTTGTGGGAGGCGAAACTACCCCAGATGAACAGAGCCTTCCCTTTCTGTCCAGCTAATGCTGCTTCAGCAACCATTCATTAAAGCACTGCCACTTTACTGCGAAGGGGGCTCGGCAGTGCTGTCATTTGCAGCTCTTTGTTCGGCAGTATCTGGGGAGAAAGTTCTGTCTGCTAAGCAGAGAGGCTTGGGAAATGACTTTTAGTCAGAGTATTTCTCTGAGTTCAGCTGAGCAGGACAAGGAATCTGCCCGAGGATGAGATTTACAGATTGTATGAAAAAAATCTGTGGCCAGAGGAGAGGAAATGGCAGAAGTCGGAAATAACGAACAGCAGCTTCGTATGTATTGAAAAGGGAGCAAACAGGGCACGAGCAGATACAAGGTGCTCTGTGTTTCTTCTTATATAGGTTGCTGTCAAGCTTAAACCTTGTAAGCATCTCAAACTGATACTGAATACAGTTCAAGGTTTAAAATTACCACCAAAATTTGGTACCTGTTCCAGACTTTTTTTAAGATCCATTTAGAATTAATTTAGCAAGTTTTGGCTGGGAGGCCAACAGGTAGCAGCATAAGCTGTAGTCACCTAACTTCTGAAAACTCCAGCTTAAGCCTTTGATTTTTGTAGCCTCTACCTCCCCCCAGTCAAAAATAAAGTTTTTGAGAACCTGGGTTGTAAGTTTTATCTCTGTTTGTGCACATAAAGTGGCGATTTTGAGCGGGGCGATGAAATTTTTTCTTTGTCAAAGGCTCCTAAGCAGAATTATTTGGAAAGGCAGCGTGAAGGAGAGTCACGAAATAATTCCTGTCCTTGCTCGGCGCAGCCAGTCGCCAAAGCTGCTGTTGACGGTGAGAAGGAAGCAGAGGTGCCTTCTAAAGGTCCCTTGCAAGCCAGACCGTTCTGTGACATACGGCAGTGGAGCTGTATGCTGAGTGGAACAATCCAAATTCACATCAGCCTAAGACTTAGTATCTAAAATAACCTGGGAAGCGGATAAGAGAGAGAATTCTTCTTTCCACACTGGGGACCTGCCTTGATTGCTGGAGCTGGCTCTGCGTGCTCTTGCCAAAGATAGCAGATGATTTTTAATGGCCACACCTAGTCAGGATTGTTATTTTAGGTCTCGTCCAATAAGGGACAGAATAAATGTTGTTCCATTTCAGAAACATACAACAGGCGTAGTGAATGCTTCCAAAACTAACAGTTCCTTAGAAAAATAACCATGTTCTGGGGAGTAGCAGAGCTGAGCTCTTTTATTGGTCTAATGCTTGCATAATGTGGCTGTTATTAACTTCATTAGTATCTATTGTGCCGGCTCTAGTTAGAAAACACACACTGTCGTCATCATCTGATTGGTTTTTTTTTTCATTTAAGATGTTTTCAGTAGAATTGAAGTGGCTGGTTTGCTTCTCCCAAGCCTGTAAGTTTCATTTTTAGTCCACTGTAATAAAAGCCAAAGCAGCAAAGAGCACCAGACGTTAGAAAGGACGGTGCGTCTGCTAATTCCGCTTCACATCCGAGTGGATAATAGCGAGGCTGCTGCTCGGCAGCTCTTCTCTCCTTCCTCCAGTTACTGGCCTCTTCTGTGTTTTATAAACTGTGCAGAACTAGCAAATAAACTGCCTGAAGCACAAGTGTGCACTTCAAAAACCCAAGGCTGTTGCAGAAGCATCTGTTTGCCGAGGGGACTTGTGCCTGCAGAGCCCCCCGGTGATGGCTGAAATCATCATTTCAGGTTCAGGCAGCAGGTTCGATGCAGTGTTTATGCTGCAGCATAAGGAAGAGCTTGGCTTTGGGTTTGTTCAGTGCACTCAGTTAGTTGTACCTTGTGACAACGAGGCCTCCGGAGCGGGTTCCAGCCTTTGCTGTAGAGTCACCCTAACGTTCCGAATCCAACAGAGAGCCCGAGTTCCAACTGGCGCACACGGCGTTAGTGAAAGCGTCCTTGATTTGGGAGGTTTATCGGGTTGTTTTTTTGGTGAGAGAGTGTCTGCTTTGCAGTAGTCATCTTTATTTGCAAGGCTTGGAGGCTTCCTCGCAAGAGCCGCCCCACGATCGGCCAACTTGCTCATTTAGAGCCTATGGTATTATTACTGTCCCCAGACTCCAGCCAGCATCACGAAACCACAAGAATCAAACAAACAATAGGATTTGTTTGGTAAAAAACAGTTTTTCCTAACCACGAAAGATGTCATTTGTTGTACTTCAGAGATTAACAGGGAGGGAGGAAAATTCCACTGGTTTGAGTCCAGTCCCAAGGGAACGCCCAAACGTTTGTCTTCTGTCCTGTGAAGCGGGACGGCTGTTCCAGGAGAAGCAAACCCAGTCGTTTGGGGCAGCTTTACAGACTGGTAAATCCAGAAGTAGCTTT
The DNA here is from genome assembly GCA_024605025.1 of Megaceryle maxima. Classification (NCBI taxonomy): domain Eukaryota; kingdom Metazoa; phylum Chordata; class Aves; order Coraciiformes; family Cerylidae; genus Megaceryle; species Megaceryle maxima. The sequence continues at coordinate 11,160 of JANHGN010026437.1, forward strand.
CACAAGTGGCTCCAAGTTGGCAGCCACGGCATTCCTGACTACCTGCGGGTTGCTGTGGCCGTACCGTTCATAGAAGGAGCTCCCAGACGAGCAGGGAGCCCTCACCTTAAAGATGCATGTAGGAAAACTAAAACCTCACACCACAGACACGCCGATGAAGTTCAGTGCATACACAGGGTGGTGGGATTTAATTTCTTCGTCTTCTGAAACGGCTTCCTGCACGTTGCTTAGAAGTTAACATCATGTCTTTCCCAGTATGGGAGACGTTTCACAGTCTGCTGTAGGCTGCGTAGCCCACCGCTGCTTGGAGGTTTCCAAAACTGCTGGGATATCCTAGTAAAGTTTTGGGTTACGTGATGTTGTTTACGTATTTCCCCGAGCGTTTTTCTGAAAACATCTTATTTTCCCCAAATAAAATAGAAGCAAGCCGGTCTTTATTTTGTGTTAAGTAAAAGAAACTAGTTTTCCCAGAAGGAAATGGAGTTTGAAAGCTCCTGCCCCATTTCATACAAAGCTAAAGACCAACTTTATTAGGACAAAAATCAAACCAGAGTCTTAGTGAACCGTACTTTCAGTACAGTTCAAAAACCATATGACAAGTAATCCTCATTGCAGCTGAACATCCCAGAAGAATTTAAGCAGCTGAAAGCACACTTCGGCTTCAGTTTTGTCTTTTGGAAACTTCTAATTGTTCCTCTCGGTTGTCTAAAAGTCACAGACAGTGAAGGAAATAGGTGACAGATACCACTAGCTTCAGTGAGATGATGCTTCAAAGAATCAGCCTTGCCAGAGCTTTAAAATGTGGGATTGAGATTTTAAAAAACATTTCTGTGATGTGTTAGGAAACAAGGGCTGCAGTCGATTTTCTTCGTATCGAGTCCAGATGAGCAATCGTGAAACTATCGGGTAAGATGGTTTTTATTTCTACCAGGGTGGCTTCTCCCTTTCAGTCTCTGCGTAAGGAATTCAGCTGTTCCCAGTGTTGGTGCCATATCGGGCGTTTAGCAGAGTCCCCAACTGTGAAGTTACGCAAAGTCTAAAGATCTTACAACCTAAAATACTGGAAAATGGTGGTAAAACATTGCAAATGAACCTTTCAGAGTCGTAGAGGAAAAGTCATCGGCAAGGCAGCCTCTCTGTTTTGTGAAAAACTTATAAAATTTAGAGGTACCAATAAAAAAACCTTTAGAGAAAAGAAAGGAAGAAAAGATTGGCAGAGGAGTCTGGTGGGGAACCAGCGTTTCTTGGCTGCGTACAAATTCTTTCAAAGAAGCATTTGGAAAAGTTCTTCACAGCATTTTTATTGTGTTTTTCTTTGTCGGTCTCCTTGCCAAGATAATTTCATGTGGGCTGAGTGCTCAGTCTCTCTCATTCTCCTCAAGTTCTTTGACATGAGCATCTCATCTCAAAAAAAGGCCACTTTTGTCTGTTGGGACAATTGGGCTTCTTCTTGGGAGCGCGATGGCAGCAGCTGGAACGTGTTGCAATGCAGACAGATTTCCGCAGGCTTCGGAGCGAGGCCGTACGTCGTGTGGCACGGGAATCTTTTCGCTGCCTTGCTGTGGCAAACGGAGGCGGCCGTTCCCTAGTTGGGCAGCAGCAATTGGTGAGGGTGGCCAAGCAGCTCCTGGCTTCGAGATGTCCCGAGAGCTACAGAATATAGCAAAAACCACTTAAATGTTGGTGGTTTGAGTGGTAAGTGATTCACAGGGCACCAAACCCAGCAACAATTGGAAGTTTCTGCTGAGCAACGGTACGTTTTCTAAGAGCAGAAGAGTTGCATTAGTAAAACAGACAGTTGTCCATCTGGTCTAATATCCCAGTTCAGGATGCTTTAATGCGAGGTGTAAATCTTTGTTTCCACAACACACTGTTAATTATCTAATGCTGTAGGCACGGTGGGCTTGGAGCAGACGGGATTTCTTTCTGATTCCAGCTGGTGCTCAGCTTGTGCCTTGATGATAAGGATTGATGGCCTCAGTAGTTCTTCCACGAGCCAAGGGGCAGTGGATAGTTATCCCTTTTCATTGTGGAATTTCTGTTTGTGTTCCGCAGACCTCAGCTGGAGGAGGTGGAATCTTACGGATGCTCCAGCAGCTTTTTGAAGTTTGCCAGCTAGTTTGTCTCACTCTAATTCCCTCTCCTGCGAGTCCTGTAAATTTGCTTTACAGAGCAACTGAACCGATCCTCTTGACTAACAGTGAGGTCTGAATCTTTTCATCCATAATGAATAAAGTCCTATTACATCTAACGAGATTGACCCCAATCCTCCCACACGTGACAAGCAGCGCTCCTCCATCTGTACGAATTTCAGTAAGTAATATTTCTCTTTGCTCTACAAAGCCTCTCGTTTTCTCCCTGAAAGCGTTGGGGGTAACGTAAGCAGCCGCCAGGAGCACGAGCGCTTATTTGCTGGCTCAATTCAAGAAGGATGCCAAAAAGTTGCGCTGGCCCTTTGCTGGTCTGCGAAGACCCCAGGTGTTTGGGTTTTTTCTGATTGGCACTTTCTGGACGAGTCTTTGGTAGCTGAGATTAAATATTTTGGATTGCAAGGTTGGGATTTCTTTACGGAAGCAAGATCTTGATCTCCCCTTCTAATTTACTAATGCTCTCACTTCCTCCTGTGTTTTGAATTCCTTCCAATGTGGTCTTAGCAGCAGCTGTGACCAAATGTGTATCTTCCTTAAGCTCGTTTGTGCTGTATCCCTTTCTGAATACCAAAATGACGTTCTGATGGCAGTTGTCCGCTACAGATGAACAGGCAGTATGTCTGCTTGGGGACTTTTCTCTCTCATTAGTGCTTTCTCCCTCACAGTGCCTTCGGCTGAAGCAGCTGGGCAGCCCCCCCCGTGTGTTTGGGATGCCAAAGTCAACGCCTCCCTTATCTCTGAGGGAAGGTGGGGTTGGATGAGGCCCCGTGTCGTTGGAATCTAGCATTGCCCTGACTATGCAAGAGAAAAACAAGGGCAAAATGTTGTTCTGTAGCGTTGGCAGCACCCACTTCAATCTTGCCTTAGGTCTTCCAGATCTTAAGGGGGTCTACGAGAAAGCTGGGGAGGGACTTATTAGGATGTTGGGCAGTGGTGGGGCTAGAAGGGATGGGTTAAAACTAGAGATGGGTCGATTCAGATTGGACGTTAGGAAGAAGTTCACCGTGAGGATGGTGAGACACTGGAACAGGTTGCCCAGAGAGGTGGCGGAAGCCCCATCCCTGGAAGTTTTTAAGGCCAGTCTGGATGGGGCTCTGAGCAACCTGCTCTAGTGGGAGGTGTCCCTGCCCATGGCAGGGGGTTCAGAACTGGATGATCTTTAAGGTTCCTTCCAACCCTGACAATTCTAAAAGGGTGTCCTGTCAGTGACAACCGTATCTCAAGCATCATTACACTTCACAGGCACATCTCCTGCTGTCCCAAGGAGATCAGAGGGGTGAGAGAGAAACTTGGCTGGCCACCTCCTGGGAACTCAGCCCGGCGGAGACGCTGTGGCCGCAGTGTCTGAGAGCCAGCCCTGTGGCACTCCTGCGCCTGGCCCGAGGCGTAAGGATTCGGTTTAAGGTAGCAGTGCTACAAACACGCCTGGAAAGGACGCACGCTCTGCGAAGTACTCCACTTCTAAATCCACTCGACTCGAAACGGGGCCCGGGATTGTTTGTACCTAGGGTTATTTTGTCTTTTTGCCTTCCCTTCTGTCTTTTCAAGTGAGAACAGTGTGGGAGGCCTTTATTTTTCTGCGTCAGAACTGGAGGTGGGATAAAATGTGAACTCGTTTGCCTTTTTCTGGCGTGCGTTTCGTTCACAGACCACGAAGACATCTGTGTTTTACCGGGGCCGTGGTGACCCTTGCCAGATTTTGACCTGACGGACCAATTTTCATTTTCACTGCTATTCTCGGACTGAAAACCAGTCCTTTTACCTGCCAAACCCGGCCCTCACTCCGATGGCTACTAGGATTGGCAGCCATTCCAGGAATCTCATGTTCTGACTGAACTCCAGCGTTCCCCAGCGATTCAGTTACTCAGAAAAACACGTTCTGTTGGAAAGGAAGCGCTGGCTGTAGTGGCTCGTGGCGGCACTCGCCCCGAAACACCCCACCTCACACTCCTGGCTGCCTGGACTGGGCCGCGTCTTGGTCGGCGCAGTGACACTGGTGTCACTGGTGGCGGCGTTTCCTTCCACCCATGCTCAGCAGCCAGCTCTTCGGCAGCAGCGTTAGGGGCCGGACTGCAGCAGGCCGGTGAGGCTGCGCAACGCTTCGGGGGAGGAAGCAGAAATATCTTCCGAAACCAGAGACGGGGGAGTCGGAGGGCGGCCTCTGTCCCGCCCCTCTCCTTTTGATAAGCACAAGATGTTCTTCGGCAATTAAACGTGACAACAAAACACTGTTTTCTCTCACCCTGGGTCGGCGATCTCCCCCGCTCTTGCTAATGGGATGTGTGGCTGGTTTAAGCGTTGTTTCAAATAAAACCCGAAGCTCCCTGAACTTTAGCATCCTCCAGAACATCCAGTCCACGGAAGTGCGAGGTTTGTTGGGAATGTGACCTCCAGCGAGCAGAGACAAACCCAAGTGCCGCTGCCTCCAAATAGCAGCGTTTAGCCCTGCGGGTCACTGTGAACCAAATTACTGGATCGAGTGACTTTGGGCTCGTTGTTCTATGTTGTTTGCAGCGTTGGAAGTTTGCCCTCGTGAAAACTTGAGGCAACCTTTTTGGATTATGCAATGACGGATGTAGACAGAGTAGGAGGTAGGGAGAGTGTTTGGAGTTTGTTTGTTCATACAAAAAAAATAAGAACAGAGAGATTTAATTGGTATATGTGGGTCTGATGGGAAGCCTTGTTCCCTTTTCTCCTTTGAGGCCGTATTTCCATTCTGTTTGTTGGTATTTCTCAGCACATTCACTTCACTTGTGCATATGGAGTGAGTCTTGAAAGGCAGCTAAGGAGGCGAACTGATAAAAAATTATCCTCCCATATCTTATTTTCGGTCCGTGCCTTTGCAGGGTGAACACATACTAATAGCAGGTCATAGCAGTATGAAGCATATGCTTCATATGTGGTCTCATCTCCTCTGCCTATAACCAAAGTCTTTGGGGTTTTTGCTGCGCTTGGGAGAGGTTTCTACACGGCCGTCTCTTCATTTGTGTTGTACTTGGACTGGGTAACCAGGAGGAGGCTTGCTTCTGAGTACGGGGAACCACGTTAGAGGCCAATTAGCTTACAGCCTCCACAGACACGGTGCTTGTCTTGGCTAAACCCACATCCCCAGCTACTCACTAGAAGGCCCTTTTTATCACAGTTCTCTCAAACATGTGAGATGTGGGCAATCCTGCTTTTCTCCAACGTTCTTCCTGTTGGTCTGGGAGAACCAGGGGCTCGAGCAGTGGATCAGCTGTGGACAAAAGTGTTGCCTACCCCTCTCCTGTGTGTGCTGCAGTTATTCTCAGACCCAAGACCTCCTCACAGCCTTAGAATACTTTACAAAGGTGCTTTCTGAGACAGCCATCCCATGCCTGGTGTGGTGAACTCTGTGCTGTTGAAGAAACAGAGGCACAGCCAGAAGATTTGCAAAATTCTGCAGGTCTGAGTCACCTTCAGGAGGCACTTTTAGCCTCCTGTTCATGTTGCTGAGCAAGAACAGCTCAGAAAAACAAACAGCCGAGTTTTTAGCAAGGAGAATTGTAACAAGTTTGGAACCATTCATGTTAATCCATCCAATACTTGGCCTCTTTTGCCGCTGGAGAGATTTTGCTCCCCATAGCTTAGGTAGAAGAGAATCGTCTCGCCTGGAGATGAAAACATCCCCAGGAGACACAAGCGTTTTAGGCGACTTCATGAAAAACCACACAGAGCTGGCTTTTCCAGGTTGCTTTCTAAGCACTTTACAGCCTTCTGCATCCTCCCCAGCATGGAGAGCGTACCGTTCCTTTAGCTATCACACAAGGCAGAGTCTCCTTTCAGAAGTGTTAGAATGTGCAGTCGCTCCAGACATCTGGGGGAAAAAAAAACTCTGTGATTTTTTTTTTTTTAATCAAAATGCTCTGGGTTTATGGGGTCAAAAAACATTTGGATTCCCTGCAAGGAGCAGATAATCTGTAATTAATGAAAGATATTAATGCAGATACTAATGGAATGAAAACACTGCCCCAGATGTTTTGATGTAGATGTCAGGAAGACTTTACAGCCCATAGAAAACTGGTGTGGAATAAAAAAATTCTTCCAGGGGTAAAAAAATCCTTCCTGTTGAGCTCTTGGAGCATGTCAGCCATTGGTGGGTTCATGCGATGCACCGTGTTAACGCAGTGAAATGGGGTTGTTAAAACAGGATTAAAGATGCTCTGGCTTGAAGACCTAAGCCTTCTGCTTTGGGTGGTTGCTCATCAGACAGCTCCAGGATTTTGGGGTTAATTTTAAATGTCAAAGTTTACTGCTTTTCATTGATGGTTGCAAATGGCTACGTTAAATAAGTTTTAAAAGGGGGTGGGGGGTGGAACACAAGAGGTCTCAGCTGTCAGAGTCTATCCCAGGAAATCCTGCCAAGTCTCCAGAACACTGAACTTAGTCACTCAAATGATCCAAATCATAAAGTTTTACCGAATTTTCATTTGATCGCGCTTTCATCCTCTGGTATTTAATAGGAGGTGTTTCATGTGGGATGTCGTACGCCTTTCGGGCTCAGTCGGCAAGGGCACCGTTCACCTGACTAACAGCAGTTTTTCCAGCAGATTCCACTCTCGGGGTGTAGCATGTGCCCCTCCGGAGCGTTCCCTCTGCAATTTGGGAATCCCTGGCAGGCACTAGGGCGGTGCCAGCGTCTTTTCAACCTCCCTGCCTCAGGAAAATACTCACAGGGATCTTCTTCGTGGTACAAAAGCTGGGGGAGGTAACAAGTAAAACGTGAGCCTGCTGATGGAGTGTGCCGCACATTTTTTTTAATAGTAGTTGAGCAAAAGGAATGAAATAGCTGTTCAGGGTGTTGCTGTGGGTCTGGCTGCTACGGCTTCAATTAATGCTTCCCTTTTGTGGAAGAAGAGCGTGGGCCGAGAAAGGAAACTGTCTCCTTAGGTAGAGTAGTTTTTGCCCATTAGCAGTTCTCTCTGAACATTAAGGGTAAAGGTATGTCTACCATAACAGAGACAAAAGCAGTAGTGTAATAAAAAGATGTACAATCAAATTCCAACCCTGAGGGAGAGGGTGGGGGATCAGAGCATTTCACAGAGTCTCCATGTTCTTGGATCTCAGAGTAGGTCCGTTACACCAGATCCTTTCCCTACTGCGTGTCCAGGTGAGGAGAGCTGGAAGGATGCTGCGCTGTATTGAAGCACAGGCTCTCCCAAGTCCTAGCTCTGTTGATAGACCTCTGTGTCCTACTAGATGGGGGGAGAGAAGTTGGCTGTTGCTCCTTTCCACTGCCGTGACGAGTGTTTCTATGACAAACTGTCATGAAAGCAGCAGAAAGGAGGGAAACTGGTAGCGAACATCCAGTTCCCTGCAGCATGGTGCCAGTACAGCTGTGTATCTCCAGAGCCAAAACCAGCATGGTCCTCTTTGTTCCGGGTGACCCTCGCTAGCTCTCTGACCACAGCAGTATTCAGGAGCATCACTCATAAGCCCATATTGGCATCACCGTGTCTGCTTGTTCCCATCCCTGCAGTCCCCACACATCTCCTCACAGAAATCCATGGCAAGCATTTCATCCGGATCAGCTCCTTGATCAGGTTCGATTTCTAGTGGGCCGGGAGCTGGATGGAAGCTGCAAAGAGGCTGCAGAGGGAGAGGACCTGAGCAGCATAGTGGGGGTGCAGAAGGCCACGTGCTGTACAGCACCGTACCCAGCCATGCCTTTCTCCTCGCTATCGCTGTGCTTTCCTCCTCGCCAGGGCAATACTTGTTTGCTATCAAAACATAAATGTTTGAAGTTTCACCATCTTTTTGTTCATAAGAGACCCCCAGAGAAAAAAACGGCTCTGTGTACATTGTGATAAATCGCCCAGATCTGCAAGGATTGCTCCTTGTTGGTTAGCAAGAGCAGTTCCTGAGAGCGATGTGTCTCGCCGGGGCTGTTCAGAAATGCCCAAAGTGTGGTGTTTGCTTTTTGAATTAGCAACTTTTATGTGTTAGTT